>JAVDBV010070230.1:0-12110 GCA_032619315.1 Piper longum
GAAAAATCACTGCATACTTTCATATATTCTGATAACTTGTTTCTCACCATCTTTTCTACGTTATCATCATACATTCAAGTACACTTAACTCATATCGTTCATAACTCACTGCTGGTCACGACTCAGCATGTGGTCTATGAACTGACTCGACTCGAACCGACGGTTGAATCGACTGGTTCGCTATAATAAAACCCTGACTCGAGTCACGGGTTTTACAAGTCCAGCCCATGATGGTCGGACCTGGCTGGCGGCAACAAGATCTGGTAGCGTAGCAAAAACAAATGGTGGCAGGGTTGGGCATTGCGATGTCGGTGACGATGGAGTTAAGTGTTGCGAGGGCATAGGGAGTCTAGGCTACGTCAAGGTCGTCGTGGGTTGGGCCTGGCCGGGTCGGGGGACATAGTTGGATGTGGACAAGATCTAGTTGACGGCCAGATCTACCCTCCCTGCCACATAAGACCGCACGTCAAGATTTGTGGCCACGCGGCCCGATCCTATAGTAGCTGACCATGTCTGGATGCCCTGTAGCTGAATTTGGCGAGTGGGCAGTCAAACAAGGCCAACCACGGCTCTTTTCAAAGCCCTATAGATCTTTTTTATTTTTATTTTTTCTGAAAAAAAAACTGTTAGGCTTTGAAATGGCCTAATTGCTCTTAGCAAATAATTTAAAGAGTTGGACTCTGAAAATAACATTTGTATTCTATCCTTTGTACTATAATTTGTCATTAAATAACATTTTACATGTTATAATGGCAAAAAGCAATAAAAAAATGCTCACATGCATGTGCAAAATGCATAAATATAGGGTAGGGTTATACATGGTCACCCAATTTATCGATTAATAAATCGATATGAATTAAATTGAACAAAAATAATGAATAACTTATTTAATTGTGTAAGAAAAAGATAAAAAATTAAATTAATTTAATTGAGCCGACTTAAAATATTAACGGAATAGTAGAAGGCTCTATTGTAATCATTTTACCGATTTAACTAATTTTTATCCAGTTATTTGACATATATAAATATAAAACTTGTATCTACCTTGACTTTAATCTGAAAATATTTCATTGATAAAGTATCCCATTGATAAGATTATAGATTTAGATTTTTTAATTACTCATTTCCTAGTTTGTAAGATTATTTTATTATAATTTAGATGGTTAGAGTATTTCATATTTTGTGATTGGAAAATTAGTTTAGATAACTATAATGTACAGTCTATTTAATATTGTTAATTTATAATATATAAAATGGTGAAATTTTAATTATTGGTTAACCGATTTGTGCCTTGGTTATGAAAACTCGGTTATGGTGGAACTTTTTAAACTCAGTTAATGGCTTAATTATAATAAAATATTTTAAATGATAAATAGTTATGATAAATACTATTAATTGACTCATAACCGAGTCGTTAATAAACCTAAATTATTGGTAAAAGAAAAAAAATTGTGAGCTTGGCTCTAGTTCATGTAACATCCTGATTTTGGTTCACTTAAGAATCAAATTATAAATATTACGATCAACTCGAATCATGTTTAAAATTATTTGTCTATAGAACCCAATCAACAATATAGATTAAAATAACCTACTTGGTATCAAGAGAATGGAAAACATTAGTAGATATAAGTGAATACTCATCAAATATAAATAAAGTGAGAAAGAAAGCAATTACGCTAAGTTTAAATGTGAGTAACATTTATATGTCCTTTCACCAAAGCCGATTTAGTATTACAAAATCTACATATATAATAGGAAAAGTGTCAGTAATAACTATTACTAGTTTAGAAATAACTAATAATCAAATTAGCATACGAGAGCTTATCCTCTTATTAAATAGAATCATTTATATACTTCTTTACAGAATCTTTTATGAGGGCGTTAATTAGGAGCTGTCGGGCTCGACTCAATAACATCCCATTTTTACTCATCTCATGCACCGACATCTTTTAAAACTATCTCTTGAGTGGGAATATTAATTTCTTTTCCTTTTTATTCTAGCCCTCTACATCTTCTGTATCATTCCTCGCCCTGAACACATATGCTGACTACTCTTAGGCAAGTGCTTTCAAAACCCTTTGAAATTGCAAGTCTAGACATGTGCTGCATTGCAGTACTTATAATCCACTACACTTCTCTGAATTTGAAGAACTCAAAATGTGGAGTTGTCAGTATCCTTCGAAAATGATACAACCTGCTCACCAATTCAGAGCCTGCTTCGACTGGCACCCACTTGCTGATAACTCTGTAAAAGAGTTATTATTCTTTGCATTTCATGTTGATTTTTGTCATGTTTCAAGTCATTTATACTTCCATTTTATTAGTTTAAGATTCGATTAGATATTATCAAGAATGCAAGAAATCATTGTTGTTTTGGTGTAAAAAGTGTTAATTAATGTTGTTCTAATAGGGTATAAGAATTTCGAGACGATCCGGAATGAATTCAGGGCAAAATCGGGCCAAAATGCATGACCTGGTACTATAGCGGACGCTTGAGCGCTCGAGCGCTAGCATTTCGGTCAAGAAATCCTTATAGCCAAGAGCTGAGTGCCTGAATGGTGAGATTTTGAGTGTTTGAGCACTAGCACGGGAAACCTGATTTTTCTGATATTTCTAAAGATCTTGATGGACCCCAATTGTAATTTTTAGGTTGATCTTATATAAAATTTGATTAGGGTTTTAAAGAGAAGAAGAGAACAACTCTTGACGGCAAAGCGACGACGCCAAAGACGAGAAAGAACGACAAAGAAATTTGATCAGAAAAAGAATTAGCTTTCTTGAAAAGAGTTTTTCTTACTCTAATTTATTTTCTTTGTGATTAAATTATGTCTTTTATATTACATATGAATTTTTTGAGTTTATTTGAATATTTTATAAAGTGAATTCTTTTCTAAGATTTTTAATGAAACTTAGTACATGGATTAATAAAGGTTGTTAATTTTTATTTATGTAATTGTATTTTTTGATAATCTATTTTATTCTGTTTGTTAATGCTCTCATTATATTGGTCTTCTACTGATTAATCTAGAGATTTAATCTTGTATAGAGATAAAAAGATTAGATTTGTCATTGAATAAAATAATATTTATTCATCTATTTTAGGTAATTCACATATGAGATATAGATATACTTGTATGTCTTAGGTAACTATTAAGGAAAGAGCTTAAAGTATCATTTTTCATACGTAATTTTATAGATATATAGAAGTTGGGTGCGAGTGATAAGTTTATGTGAATCTAAGAGATGTTATAAATAATTAGTTCCCATTGTTAATAATTCGAATGTGCAATTCATAGATAAAAATTATAACCTTAAACATATAGAGCACTAAGTGAAATGGAAAATACTAGGTTTGTCATCTTGAAGTCAATTTATCATTTAAATATTACATTATATATTAATTTAGTCATAATTAATAATTAAATCACCACTTGAACTTGTTTCCATTTAAATATAATTAATTAAATTAGTTTTTGTTATTAAGAATTTCTATAACTAATTCTTCATGGGACGATACTTTCTTATCACTTTTATTACTTGATTCAGCATGTGTACTTAAGTTATAAATTCCACATCATTTGCGTAGCGCGGTTGTTGGTTTTTCCCTTGACTAGCACAGGCTACCTTGCGTAGCGTGATTGTCGATGTTCCCTTGTCTCATATCTCACTGGAAAACATCGATAAAATCATATATATACCTAAGAAAGGATTTATATAATAGGCCCAAAAGCAACTTGAAATAGATCTTATTTTCAAAATTAAACTTGAGGGATTTCATCCTCGAAGGTTATTAATCACGGAAGTAAAATGTCTAAATAACTCGTATTAAGTAGGGTCCGATAAAATAGCCACTTAACACGTCATACGATCTGAAAATTAAATTGTCAATACAATATAGCTATAAAAATTGAGAAGAGTCTTAACGGACCTGTAGTCCAAGTTCCAAGTGTGGCGTCTCATCTTTGGCAAGCTTAAACTCCGAAACCTACATCGAAATCCACTGTTAAGTAAAATACTGATATGTTTATATGATGCATGTTTATGGCATGTGCTCACATTATCAATACATCCTAATAAAGAAAAGTGCAAAATAAACGTATAACTAAACATCTAACATGCAAATTGAAACATAATAAAGGAAATAATAAATAAATAAATAAATAAATAAATACACTTATGAATAAATAGATAAATAATAAAAATATGATAATAATAATACTCTAATCATAAAGTGATAATATAATTACACTATATAAATACATGGCTAAACAGTCGTAGATATCACATATACTCGTCTTAGTAAACATATAAATAATTAAAGAAATAAATAATCATATAATCATTCTATAAATAAATAAACAATTAGTTAATTTTAATTAATCATGAATAAAAATAATATCATAGTTATCTAATATGGAATACGTAATTAAATGCAAATAAATAATAACATACGCACAATGAAACAATAGATAAATAAATAAAATTTACTAAACATGAATAAAATTAATATTTATAAGTAAATATATCAATAATAATAATAAACAATCACATAAGAATTCATCGTATACGACACACATATAAATAAAAAGAAATAATAAATAATAAATAAGTAAATAAAAAACACTTATAGCATCAAAATATTTTAAATAATGTAAATATACATTTAAACCAATGTAGAGGTTTTCGAATTGCCGAAATTAGTCAAAAATGGTTTACAACGGTTAAAAATGGCGAATCAAGTCAACATGTGTGAGTTGATCCAAGTAGACTAAGCAGAGTCATGCAATAGTGCTGGCTGGGCTGGATTCAATTGTTGGGTCGGGTAGCTGGACGAGGACACAGATGCGGGCAGGCAAACGGGTTAAGTGGGTAGGTGAGGACGCAAACGCGGGCTGGCTGACGCGATGTGGGCAAATGATGAGGGCGTCCTGTGCCATCTCCGGAAAACTCCGACGGCAACATGGTGAAGGTCGTTGCCGGTCAGGATCTACAGCTCAAGTGACGATGAACATGGTAGTGGTGGCGATCGGCAGAGTCTCCCTGTCGATTGGCTAGAAACGACCGAAAAGGGGGTGAAATTGTCAACGTGTATGGCGGCGTCTCCTGCGGTGATCGTGGCTACAATGGTGGTCATGGGTGGTTTCAAAATGAAGCTGTCTAGGTGATTGGATTGGCCGGAGGTGACTTGCCAACGCTGAAAAATGGGTCGAACAGTGGATAAAATGTCGCAAGCGGCTACTACAGTGATGTTGGTGGTGGTGAGGGGTATGGATTGGCAGTTGGTCATGAGGCGGTCATGGTGGTGTAGGTCTGGTGGTTGGGGAGGGTCGGAGACTCATCGGTGGTGAGCCGAAGTGTTGGCAGCAGCGCTAGGGGTATAAAACTTCGAAAATGGGAGAAAAATCACTCAAAATTGATGGATGAAAGCTAGGGATGACGTGGACGGCTTTGATCTTGTCACATATATATATGAAAAGCTCGAATCGAGACCGTCCAAAATTAAAATTGCCTCGAGTCCTAAAAGTGACTTTATAGGCGAGAATAGAGGCAAGAAGAAAGTCTAAATTTGCTTCGAAACCCTGAACTCAATTGGGTAAAAATCTACGAATCAATCAAGTTGGGCCCATACGAGTAATTCGATAATTCAAAATCCCTAAGATGCATGTAAATATGATACCATTAAAATACCAATTAGATATTAAAAGGTGCAACAACCTAAATCTAGACCTAAAACCCCAGTTAACATATAAAAATCATCTATATAATTTATGTATACAATGATAACTCATACTCTCTTGTAGCTTAACTGAAGTTATTATCTTCATCTCAAATATACTTAGTCACCATAACATACTCATACGGCCATCTGAACCCCGTACTCATGATTTAAAAACTAATCAAGCTTGAGCTTGCTCGAAATTACTTGAAACTGGCCTAAACCGAACAAAATTATAAGTGGGTAAAACTCTAACCCGAAGATGGGTTTTACATTACTAACTCAGACCAAGCCAAGCTTGGCTTCTAACAAGCCAACCTAAGCTCCGATCGTGGGGAGGTGCTCCCATCCCTACATCTAAACACCTAAAATTTGAGCCACCCTAAGAAGAGTGGGCAACCATTACAATAAAGAAGCGTTGCCAAATAGGTAGTGATCCTCAAGATGCTTATACGTCTAAATAAAATATCTGATTGTGTGAAATTGATATTTACGTTTCCTTTGTAATTGACAATAGCCAAGAGCTCCAACCACGTGCAAAATATATACTTTCTTTCCATTCTAAAATTATGCTATGACCAAAGAACACCACAGCAATATGAAGCCATTTCCTATACAGCGACCAATCACTTGAAACCCTCTTCGATAATTGCTATATGTAAAAATTGGTACAATTCAACTCCTACTTTTCATTTACTATTTAGCTCCTACTTAGCTCCTGAGAATTAAGCTGTGCTTATGCAGGAGAGCGTCCTAACCCATATCTAGCAAGTAGAAGAACCAAGTCATCCCTTGAAATTGGCTGCTAGACATCACCAAATTCGTATTAGAAAACATGTAGAAGACGAACACCAAATATGAAAAATTTGCTTTCTCTTGATCAAATGAGTGATGATGGTGATTGCCTACCTTGGTTCTAAAGTCATTGGCCCCAGCTTGAAAGAACATCTCACTATCAGATTGTAAGCCGTTCCCAGTCAAGGCCACTATCGGAGTTTTCACACCCAAAAGTCTCAGTTGCCGAGTTGCCTATTTGTCAAAAAGGTAGATTAAGTCAAAAGTGAAACGAAAAGAAAAAAAAACAGACAAAATCATGATCAGAATTTTCCAAACAAGTTATTTAGTAAAACACATCCTGAGTGTTTTCTTTTACTTGTATTAAACCATCTAAGATTTGCATTATATCAGAACCATAGGCTGTGTTTTGAATATTGTAGAGGCTTTTGAACAATGTTTGTTCCTTGTTTTGCTTATCAACTAAGAAAAATCATATACCGACATTCTTCATCTACGTTCCCCACCCACGACCTTCTATAACTACCTAAGTCGGATTTTCTACATCATAACTAATACCTACTTTTATTTTATAAGGTGGGTAGAGAACATGGACGATGAACATCGGTATAGCATGATTCATTAACTAAATAAACCGCTTGAACAATGCTAGCTCAGGTGGCTGAGGCGCAAACATTCATTGAAAGGGTTGAAATGAATAGATGGGAGCTTTAAGGGCAAGTGGTTCTTAAAATGTATAATACCCAGAAAAATATTTGTTCACAGTGTTCATGTATCAAAATATAGAACTTACTAAATACTGAAGAAAAAAATATTTGGTTTCCAACCAGCTTGAGGCTTTTGAAAATAAGGGGTTAAACTATTGGAAGTTTACAATAAGCGAAAGACACATCTCGGCCTACTAGATCTCAATCAATCAGATAAATGTATAACAAACTTTATTCAACCTAAAAAAAGAGTAGAAACAATTAAAAGATGTGGAAGATATTGCTCACCTCATGGCCATCCATGACAGGCATCTCCTTGTCCATAAGCACCAGATCATAGTTCTTTCCCTGCTTGAAGTAATCAACGGCTATTTGGCCATTCTCAGCCTCCTCAAACAGTAAATTCAGGTCTCTGCATAGTTTCCTCAACAACATCTGCCCAAAAAAATTCTTTCCCCTCAATTCTTTGTATAAACTCCAAACAAATAAACACTAAAAAACTACCATCATAAATATGCAATTCAAAGAGCATCAGAACTCAACTCACCCTATTGATCTCAATATCCTCCACCAGCAGTATCTTCCCGCAGGTTGATTCCTCGCGATTTCGGCGGCAAGTGTGCTTGGAAATCTTCAACTCCGAGCGGTGAGATTTCGGCATACAAAAGAGGTGAACCTCTGGAGTAAACTTGATATTGTAAGAGCGTGGTGGCGCCATTAGACCCTTCTTCTCTTCTGATTCAGTGATCCCTGGATACATCATTGTGCGCATACATGAGCAACATGACCATAGCATAAATTTAATTTGCATTGCAGACAGAATATGAAATCCAAGAAGGATATCTATCTGACAAAGCCAGCTAAACTTTTTGAAGATTTCATTAAAACACGATAGAGGCCATGGGTGGGATCCATGCCACCAACCGTATTCTGATCCTGCAACAATTGGAGATGGGTGTTTGCTAATGGTAAAGACGGTCAAATTCTGAAGCCCCCTCACCATATAGCTGGAAGAGCAGAGGCCATATTCTATATTGCATTTTTTAACTCATGAAGTAGTAATGTGGAGAAGCAGAAGGAAGAAGGGGTGAAGGGAAAGAACTAACTGTGATTGAACTGGTAAGGATGCATTAAGAGACGGTAAAATTCTGAAGAACTGCCATGCTAGACGGAACTGCTGTTTATACAATGTTTCTCATATATAGTCATGCATAGTGCGAAGCACCAAAATGAATTCAATCAAGCAAAAAGAGAAACGTCAAATGCTCTTACTGCATGTTTGATGGTGCATGAAGAAAGTACAATGAACCATTTTTACTCCTTAAGAAAAGTTTGCAAGTAAGTGCAGATGTTACTGAATAGAGGTTTCATGACCTTTTTTTTCCCCGTAGACAATCTTCTTCCTATAGTAATTTTACCAAAGAAACAAGGAAGAGTTGCCAGAATACGTACCTCTCCTTCTCAGAACATGGAACAAATTGAATATGACAAATCTCCCCTGCTCCACTCCCATTAGTTCTTGATGATCACTTTTCGCTTTGATCCTCGTCTTTTCTTTCCACTCCCTTCCACTCAACAATAGGAAACAACCCAGAAGCAGAAAAACCAACCAGAGATATCCAAACCCACCATCTTCACTATCTACGCAAGATGCAAGCGAACCAACAAGTAGACAACACGGTGCAAAGCTCTTGACATCAACCCCCATCGCCCCAACTCCCGCAAACCACCTAAACCCGCCAGTCTCGTTGCAAGCCCGCAACCAAAAAGCTGCACCACTTAGATTCTTCAACATCAACAAAGAAACATTAAAAGTTTCGACCTGGGTGTCCTGTGTTTATCTTCCTTCGCACGCCCTGCTCTTCTTTTACTTTGATCAAAAGTATTACTCAATGGAAAGGTGGACAAAGAAGGAAGCAGACAAAAGAAATTTTTTGAAACTGGGTATAGTCCTTCAGTGTTTTTCCTCGGGATTACTTGAAGACGGAGACATGAAATCTTCGGATAAATCGAATCATAGATCCTCTTGGTGACGGATGGAGCACTCTTTTCAAGTTCCAAGTTTCAACCACGCACGAACAAGCGAAGAGCAGAGCGGTTGCTATCCTACTGAAGCCATTGCTTCCTTTGTCTATTCGCTTATTAATAGCACTTCACGTAGTTTTAAATGTAGTATGTTACTGGTCCGATTTGGGAATTTTAAATAATAAATTAATTAAATTTTGATCATAAAAATATCTTGAAATTTAATAAAACGTTTCATGTATAATTTTAAATTTTAATTAAACCGAATTCGGCCCACTAAATTAAATATATTTTATGAAATACCATCAATGAGTATAAATAGCCAGTGTTATATTTAAAGCTCGGCTCATTGGCATCTTCCCTTCCCAACATTTATGATGATTCTCGCACTGTTGAGTATGATCTTAGTCTCTTCGATTGGACATCTTTGAATCGTCGGTTGACATTCCAAATAGTGTTGAAATAGAGAAGGGGACTCTTAGTAAGTGAACCACTTACAATCAACTAGATGGGGCAATGGTTTATGGGAACCAATTCGGGTGTCTTTATCGGCGTTGGTTGGACCCATTTCACTCTTCCTCGCCCCTAATTAAGGATTGGATTCGATTTGCTACTTTTCCTTGTCTCCTCGGCAAATGCTCCTTGACTTACTTAGCTCCATGATAATCATTGAGCTTGACTCTCGTCGGCTTACTCCCTCCAACACTCTCTATTAAAATTCTAACCCAAAATTTTAAATACCATGGTGTACTATCGGGCTATAATATCCGATATATTGCGTACCACCTTTATATGGATTAACCTTTTATACTAATTTAATTTTTATTTAATTTGTTAATATAAATTTTGACAAATTTTGATTTTTAATTGAAAATTTTTGATATTTTTAATTGACAAATTTTGATAATTTATATGGATTAACCTTGTACATTCTCTTCGGTTCGACTGGGTTCAACCCGATTGAGCTAAATGCACGTGTACCACCCATAAATTAATATGGTCATCAGTACTATATTTACAACTATAATTCTAACCCTAATTGCCATCATTGGGGGAAATACTTAAATTACATTCACAAATGACCAAATTCAATGCGATAATTTTTTTTTAATTGTAATTGGGTTGCATTAGTGAACGTCAAACAAGGTATTATTAGGGCTACTAATTGAGTGAGTCATCTCGTGAGTATTTTGTGTTTGGCTCGGTTCAACTCGACTTGAACCTCAACATTTAAATACTCGAACTCGAACTCGAATCCTACGAGCCGAGCTTAAGCAAGGATATGTTTGACTCGACTCGACTTAATTATAACTCAAATTCGACTTGTAACTTAACTCGAACTCGACTCGTAGCTTAACTCGAACTCAATAAAATAATATAATATTATATTTTTTTATATTATGTATATATAATATATTAATAAATTTAATTATTAGTTATATTTATTTATTTACAATAAACTAGCAAAGAAGTGAGATAATTGAGATGCTGGGTATTTAAGTTCTTAACTTTTGACAAAGGTTGTTGATTCAAATCATGTCAAATACATGTTTTTAATTAAATTAGACTTTTAATTGAACTGGTTTTGAGCTCACGAACGTGCCGAACCAAACTTTATGCTGCATTAATAGTTGACATGCACGAGGAGCTTCGGTTCATCAAACTCACCAACTATCATTATCAAAGTTGTATATGGGAGAAAAATAGATGAAAGAGAGACAGAGAGGGGGAGATTTTCAATCTAAAATTCAAGGGTGAGGCCCACGTTCACATTTGAAGTAATATGGAAGGGAAAAATCTGGTATTCTTACAGACCCAAACAAACCCAACAAACGCCGGACAATTCACATTCATATATCACATAAAATGATGAACGAGGATCAAATCCATTTGGGATCTGGTGGTTGGATGGGAGGTGAAGATTGATTATATTTGCATCCAATGTTTAGCATGACAAATTAAGCTTATGGGCCCCGGCATTGTCACGGGTGGACCAGTGGAAAGGTTAGCTGGTACATGCTGTGTGGTCCTATGATCGTCTCTGGACCCACCGATTGTCTAGCTCGGTTTTATCAAACCGGGTCCTACCTGGCATTAAGTGAGGGAAATGATTGTATATCAAACCAAACTCCTCATTTTTATTTACAAAGGAGTGCATGGACTCTTTAATAATTCGCAGTGGCACGTGAAATTACATGCTGTGAACTGACTTTAACTCTTTTTTCGTTTCCCAACTACATTACAAGCCCTTTCTATATAACCAAATTACCGTCTGTAATTGTTTCTTGCACTAGAAACAAGCAAGAAAATCAAAGGATATACTCCATTATTTGTATTTATACTAATCTATGGAAAACACAAGAAGCAAACACAGGTGTGCTTTGAAATAGCTTTTAAACGAAAAAGCTAGTCTTCGTTTGAAAGAGAAGGTAGATATCTTTCACACTCACCACCTCAAGGAAAACTTTTAGGAGATGGCACTGTAGATCCGTTGACAAAGTGCAAATTTGACCCACTAACTATAATCAAATATTGGTATTTTTTATCCAGCTAAATGACCTGACCAACGAAATTAATAAATTCATGATATTAACTATATTTTTAAAGTTTATTATAATGTTATCATAAAAAATTATTTAATCGAAGACGCATGAATCTTAGATTCTAAACTCTATCACGATAATATCACATTTATTTATTCAAATATTTTCAAAAAATAGGTATTTTAATTTTTATACTACTTGATATAAGAGAACTAAAGGAAATATAAAAGAAATAGTAATTATATGAATAGAGTAATAGTCTTTGTGAGAAAAGTGTATGTTTTATACAGGTAAAAATGATTAGATAACACAAAAAATATAGAA
>JAVDBV010070231.1:0-14125 GCA_032619315.1 Piper longum
ATATATATATGCTTATATATTGTTTTGACAGGGTGGACCCTAATTGCACTTTTAGGGGAGACTCTGTCAATTTTTATTCAGAATTCTTTTAATTTTAATGCGATTATGTTGATTTATGTGCATTGATTCACATGTCATCCATGTAGTAGCATGCCAGGATGTTTGTGAATTCATCCATGCATATAGAAAAAAAATCGCATCTTCATCTTGAGACATCGATAGTAGATCTGGGTCGGCTTAACCGAATCTAGTAGATTATCGAACGGTTCGGTCGCCGGTAGTATTTCCGGGTCGGTTCACGGGTGAGCCGAATCGGGGTATTACAGTAGGTCACTATCTTCTTACTCTGATAGGTCTTCTTCCCTTACCACTTCAATGGTGAATAGCCTCTTACACTTAGTGTCTAGGAACAAACTTCTCATCACATGTGAAGTACAACTATGAATCCCTTACTCTGATAGGTTCATTGTTTCTTTTAATTCTGTCCAACTATGAATCCCATGGTGCTCTTGCAACATATCAAACTAAATTTGAGCATCAACTTCTAAGTGGAAACTAGCCAACTCCACCTATAAATTCTCAATGATTCTATGCAATTTAAAGAATTTTTTTTGTTCTACTAAATCAAGAAATGGAATCCTTTAATCCATCAAATTTAGGGAAACTCATCTTGGATCATTTCAAGCAATTTTCATTTGGAGTAGCATGCAAAAGTCCATCTTGGGCATTCTGTAGAACACGCACCATCCCAAATTTGGGCAATCCTTGTTGATGTCTACCACAAGAAGACATTATCTGCTCCTCCACAGTAAAATCATGACGGGTTCCCTTCAAATAATTAAGGGCATCTATCCTATTTGCAGAAACCCTAACATGTGAAGCCCCAATCCTTTCTTTATTATCAAGATTCCATTTAATCTCGACATTCTCTATTTTCAATTATAATAGCAATTCAAATTTTGTAGAGATAAAAAGTAGCGAGTAGATGACCTTGTAACTTTATGATGTGGGCGAATTCTTCAGAATTGGATACAAGATTCGCACCTCCCTTCGCATGGCTCTGATACCAATTTGGAATGATCTTTTCCACCAACGTTGGCAAGGATCTCTTTCCCCTTATTCTACGTTCCGCTCTGCTTCATTGGCACCATCTTGATGACAACATACAAATTGGAGGGATAGATCAAAAACAGTGTTTGGAATCAGGAGCAAATGGGAATCCTGCTCCATGGGTGTTCCTCCTTAAAAGTCAAAAGATGGATAACAAACAACAATAAATTCTATTTCATCAAAGATACCGATTACAATTCAGACCCCCTTTCACAAGTCCATGCTCATTTTTATCCCGCCGGCCCATCTCATTTAAATACCGACAATTACAATAATACCCTCTTTTTCTTCCCTTCTCACTGTATTCATGCCAGATCCCCATGCTAAAAGCAAGCTAACTACCGTTTTGTGATACTTCCGACCGAAGGGAGCCCATAACCAGCAGAAGTGGTCCATGATACATGCACATATCTAGATCTAGAATTAGTCACAGAGCGTTGTGGTCCATGGTCAACCATGGCGGTGTAAATCTACCACTCCAAAAAGGTGAACGACAACGAGCCCCTGCATCAGGCTGCGTTCAATGAGAAAGGGGAAAGTTAAATGTGGTAGTAACCAACTTAGAGTGAGGACCATTTCAATGTCCAAAAGATGATTCTCCTCTGGAGCTGGGGCCTTGTTACATGACGTCTCATGTTTAAAGCTTCCCTTGTCAGTTTTAAATCATCACCTCTTACACTAACTCCTCGTATCTCACTCGTAATCTCTCCTTTCCGTTTTTTCTTGAGGTGAAGCTTTTTGCACGCCAGACTCGAAGCATAGCCGAACTGGTTAAAAGTTAAGGTGAATTCATTCATGAATAGTTAATGTTCAATAGAATAGAATTTGGTGGTCGGTGTCATTATTGTCGTAGTAAAGAGCAATACCAAGCGCATCTCGAAACAGGAAAAAAATGTAGAAGAAACCAGTTTAAGTTGATATGTTGTACTTGATGAAAAGAGAAAAAGAGACGATGGAAGCCGGCAGGCCCTACGAGTGCTTTTCTTGGCCGGAGAGATCATGAACAGATTGGGCAACTACAGAACCACCACCAACTTAGTGTTACCCAAAACACCCAAAACCAATATAGAAAATCGGATAGGGTGCAATTTGTCAAAGCAATCATTAGACGTCTTAGATCAAAATGGAAGCACAGAAAGGAGAAAGGATTGATAACCAGTGGCTAGCTGAGTAAAATTGTATGAAATAGAATTGGCTGAACCAAAGAAAAAGAGGTGTGAAGTCAGTAGAAAGGAAAAGAAAAGTGGATTGTAGGATGATTGCAAGGATCAGCAAACAAAGTGAAAAGAAAGATTGAAGCAAAGTGGGGGACCAGCTAGCCATTTCGTTGCATTTTTTAATGCTATGAATTTTATAAGATTCAGATCTCATTGGATCTGACTCTGCAGCTCCCAGTAAGTCAAGAAATAAAGGTGGCGGGGAGACGATAGTGGCAATGTTCATTACTTAATTTTGCCTTCATCTCTGCAACGTGACAATAATTTGAAGATAAGGTCACACCCGTGATATTAGTGAAAAGTAAAAAATCCAACAACAATGCTTGCTCTCTTTTTATTTCTTTTCCACTCTACATCGTTCTCGACGGCTACTTGTAGACCGAACACGTTCTGTTCTTACATTCATTTTCATGCAAGAGAGAAAAAACTCAATAATATGAGAGTTGGAAGGGAGAGAAATTCAAAGATTGGTCTGGAAGCTGGAAAGATCTGTGATCGATTGGTTGTGCGGGAAACAAAGGGCTGCACCATCTTTTCTATTGCCAATGGCCACGGTGAAGAGACTTTGCAGTATCTATTTACCACCACTTGCAGGTTAAAAAAAACAAAAGAGTAGTTGCATCTCGCCGTGGATTTTGCATCAACTCCCACAAGGGCTCAACGCTAGCTCATGTTTATAATATTTTACGATTTGTTAACACCAAAGATTCGTGCTTGATTGCATTTAAGATTCTGCATGCTCTTCTTCTTCTTCATGACCATCTCCATCCTTTAATTATAGCTCTATCGTATGCAATTTTGCAGATCATCCATACCCATGCATGCATGTAACTCCATTTTACATACTTCTCTAACCGATTCTGTATGCAAGCATTTATATACGTGCAGAATGAACAATTATGATTGTGAATAAGATAAGACGACGGCGAGAATAAGGTCATAGATAAATATCCTTTTTGTTTTTTTCTAATTCGATAATTGAAGGAAGAATCTAGACGAGCCGATTCACTTTGTTCTTCTTTCACTTCATTAACCTCTTCTGAACTTCGCAGCTCGCAAATAGCTGACGCAAGGCATGAATACAGAGGATGCGCAATAATGAGATTGACCTTAGAGATTGCCAGCAATGAAGATCGATCGATCACATTGAACTACGTACAGATCGACCAATCTAACCCGTCCATGATTATCAACTACTTCTCTATGGTAGAAAATGAATTACCAATTACATTATGGAGCTGAGCTTGTCCACCTTTTCTGTTGAATTCAAATGCGATTGGCTGCACCTCCCCAGAACTGCTAGTTAAAGCAGAACAACTAGATCCTATCGGCACAGTGTTGGAACTGCAGCCTGGGAGGGGGTCCATATTCATGACCGAGTCCAACCATGTTCCAGTACTCAGCAGTTATACGAAGCTTATGTAAAGACATTTTTACTATAGCCACTTAGTTCACTATGTAAATACTAATACTTATTACTTAGCCAATTGTTTCACTTTTAAATCCACCCACCATCTAGTTCAATTCACAATACGGTTGATAATGATAACAAACATCAATAGCATTTCTTATTGAAGCCTTCATGCATTAGGTGGTGGAAAGAAGGGAAACAATGTAAGTAAGGAAATATAGTTGGTTAAAAATTATAATCTGCGGGGGAGCAGCTGAACTCAACCAGGCCTGACCTTCCTCAAATCTTGAGAGGCCAAATGGTCAGTCACCCCTGCTCTGGCTTATTAATATTATGTGTCACGTCATTACATTGCCGGCTCCGGCACCGGCTTGCCAGATTCTGGTGTGTAGAGATATTCTAGTTTAATGGGTCAGAGTAAAAGCTGCTTATCACTTGGGGAGTTGTCATCTGACGCATGTCATGAGGCCGTGGACCTCACTGGGATTAGTGGGGAAAAGGTTCTTTGTTTTTTGGTATCAAAGTGTGGTTTAAAGATGAGGTCGCCTTTTGTAGATCACATGCATTTGAATCTCAAATTTTAACCCACAACCTTAATGTCAAAGATTTGAATATTTATCATCTTAATTGTATTACTTCTTTGATAGTCTCTTATAAATAAATAAATAAAACTAGTTACAATTAAATTTATTAGTATATATATAATATAAAAATTATATTATTATATTATTTTATCGAGTTGAGTTTGTGTCGAACTACGAGTCGAGTTCGAGTCAAATTCGAGTTATAATCGAGTTGAGTCGAGACGAATACGACCTTACTTAAGCTCAGCACGTAGGATTCGAGTTCGAGTTCGAATCGAATTCGAGTTCGATTCGAATCGAGTCGAACGTCAAATACTCACGAACTTACTTACTCAATTAACAACCTTTAACCATTGATGTGCCATTTATAAGTTTGGGGCCGTTTGGCTTTCTGTAAATGTGGCAGGGATGCTATTCTTGTTGTAGAAGGACATATGCATGTAGTTATATTGGAGAAGTAATTGACGAAAGTGTAATCCATTTAGGCTTTATACCTTCCATATATACCATCCGTATATATGCCCATGGAAAAAGAAAAAAAGAAAATATCAAGCATGCAGGGCCTTTTTTATTTTCTTTTTCCCCTTCAACAGGGTTTCATTATTTGATCACCCTGGCATCAGCAAGCGGAACTGAACCGTATAGGTGTTTTTTGTTTACAAGCAAGCGGTATAGTTTCATCGTTCATTATATGATTCATAAAATATTCATATATTCTTTTCGAAATTAAAAAAAAAATTTATAAACACCGGTCCAGAAAACAAGTTTTTTACTAAACACTGAAAAGACAGGTGAAAAATATTACATGCAATTATATGTCTGTGGCGCTCCACTATAAATATATATATATATATATATATATATGCATACACAACCCATAGGCTACCCCATTGGATTGGATTGGTAGTCGGTTCCTGATGACACTAGCAGTTGCTCCTGTTTTATTCTCTTCTCATCCCTGTCAAAGTGTTGGCCCTCTTCAGCCTGTTACATCTCTCATCTTACTAGCTGCAGCTTCTCTCTGCTTACACTGCTACTCCAACCATACTTCTTCCCAACTTCTCCATTCCTCTGCTCTTCACTTCACCTTTTCCATCCTTTTCCCCTCTGTGTCTCTGCTTTTAGCTGATCTCTGTCTCACTCTCTTCTGAAACCTCTTATTGGGTGGGGAGAAGGCAGCTGGTTGTATATCCGAATTCTCTTGTCCATGGATCAGATGGACATGTTGGCGATGATGGATCAGATGGACATGTTGGCGATGATGGACCAGATGGAGAAGCTCCAAGAACTCAGCCCCGGCTTCTCCGACGGCAGCTTGGAGCTTTCCTCCAACATCAATGGATTCAACGATGGCCCCCGTGGATCAATCCACGGTCATATCACCGGCGCCCCCCTGCCCTTCATGGCCCATGTCAACGCAGGGGCGCCAGTCATGCCGCCGCCGGCGCCCCTCGGTGCAAGTTCGAGCTCCTCGTCGTCAGCGTTGTCGACGTTGTCGCAGGGCGACCAGAAACAAAGCTCGTTGGCCGCCATGAGGGAGATGATATTCCGGATAGCGGCCATGCAGCCGATCAACATAGATCCGGAGTCGGTGAAGCCGCCCAAGAGGAGGAACGTGAAGATCTCCACCGATCCGCAGAGTGTGGCGGCGAGGCACCGGCGAGAGAGGATCAGCGAAAGGATCAGAATTCTACAGAGGTTGGTGCCGGGGGGGACGAAGATGGACACCGCTTCCATGCTCGACGAGGCCATCCACTACGTCAAGTTCCTCAAGACACAGGTACAGTCGCTCGAGAGGGCGGCGGCCTATCAGACGAATGCCGGCATTGGGATCTCCGGTGCCGGAGCTTATTTGTCCGTAGGTAGGAGCTACCAGTCCGGTGCTGGTCAGATGTTTCTTCCTCCTACCCAACTGCTTAGTTGAGGAGCTCATGACATGATGAGCTGGTTGATTAACAGTACTCATTTAAACAGAGTTACCATGATACAATCTTTAATTACGTCCAGAGTTTTCAAACTTCTGTAAAGTGTTTTCATTTTTCAATCTCCAACTTCTGAAATTTTACTGGTGTGATTGATCGATGGATTCAATCGACGTGTCCTGCAAATAAATCACTGTTGAAAAGATGACTGTTACCATTGCTAGCTATTCAGTTATCGTCACATGACACTGTTCAATGTTCTTTTTCCCACGCTAAAATCTTTTCATCTTATTTTCATTGACGGAAGTAAAATGATCATGAATTATGGACGGGAACAGGATATGATTATGAAATAATTCGTTTGGCATGATTAATCTGTACTACAATTTCTGTCGCTGGAATAGCAATCAAACAGCGCCTTCCAATCATATGTTATTTCCTGTCTGGTGTCTGATACAGCATCATGTGGCCAGTACGACTGCATACTAATTATATTTTTGTTTTTTATTTAATTTCCAACGCAATTATAATTTTCTCTCCTTTCGAGTTACAACTTACTAGAGATACATACTGGCCAGGATACTTTCGTTTGTGTCCGATATTTTTTATATAAAAAATGGTGAGGGATTATTATATATTTTTTATATAAGATATAGATAAGTATTATTTAATTATTGTATTACACAAGATAAATTGTATTGAAAAATTTGTTAGACAAAAAAGTTATTGTCTTAAGATTGTTAGATCATCGTAGCATAGCTCTTGACGTGGGTGGATGATAATGCCAAGATATAAAAAAGTAAAACAAAACAAGCCTGAATCAAGGAAATCATGTTTTACTTAAGATAATAAATACCCTTCATATATGCTGCTGCAATGGGATATCTGGTGAGTTTACCTCTAAAGTAAAACTTTTTACTTATCGTCTCGTCGGTCGATCACTAAAATGCAAAAGTAGATTATTATCTTTTTCATTTAGAGACAATAGACTATGATTTATATAGAGGTAAACCTGAAGACCATTATGAACGGTTAAGACATGATTTATCAAAAATTAATGATGAATCAAGTGAGAGATATAAATGGTCAAAGTACAATAAATAGTAAAACTTATCACAGATATAGTGGGTGAAATTGAATCACACTTATTATAGTTAATCTAATTAATGAATGATAATGGACAAATTAATGTGATCAATCAACACAACTTATTTTGTGTGATACAATAATTAAATAAAGCTTAACTATATTTGATATAAAAAATATCTAACAATTTGGCATTCCTCGTACTTAATCAACTCTTCCTTACACTTTGTACAAACTTTAGAGCATCACTCGTAGTCGTTCAGTATTAATATTATCTTATTATCATCAAGTGGTTTCAAGCCAATCATGTCAGCATGATCATTTGTTATCCATATTTGAAGCTTCTGATCATCTGGTAGCATATATAATCAGCTCTTGAAAATTTGTTGGGTTCATTCCCACATGTATAATACCGGCATAGTGCTTGCGCAAATAATAGCAATGAGTTTCTTATGTCGGAAAAATATAACAATAATATAGCAATGATCTTGCTAATAATCAGAACGTTCTTCGTCAATAGTATATATCACGTAAGAAAAGCCACATGCTTTGCCTGCATAATTTGATATTTCAAGGGGTAATTTTTTCTGGAAACAATGTGAGCATTTAGGAGGAGTGATTGATGATGTAAATTTGGTTAGGAAAGTGGGAAGAATAAGACGATGTCAAAGGGTGGTGCATGGGAATGCCACGTGAAGTTCTGAGCCGTCTGCCGGTGATTTTAGAAACGGATGGCTTCGGACATCGAGATCGCTCCTCTACAGTACCCACGTGAACGCAATCTATCAACCGAATTTATGATCGCCAACTGTTCTTACTTTTGCTTGTGCTTTACAAAAAAAAATTATAAGGTGACCAGTTAGAATTCTTTCGTTTTATTTTAATTGCAACTTGGAACAAGAAAGCTCTGATTCATTACGAAAGACACGGCATGGATTCTTTGTTTGTTTATCGGGATTGTTGAGTGTTCCTTTCTCCAGGTTTCTTCTGCGCACATAAACCCGCATCGTCTCCCTCGAGAGAGAAAATTACAAGCCAGGTTCATGCAACCTCATCCTTCCCCTCACAGCTTTTTATAACAAAAATAGTACGAGTTTTCACTGAGGCCATATGCCTGCCCGCTAGCATAATACGAGTTATAAAACTGGTTAGTGACAACCCAGGTGTCTGCAATTTCGGCAGTTTTCAATCTTGACATAACTTGACATGGGGATGTGATTTATTGAATTAGGCAACTAAATCAATTCATGATATGGCAGTGTACTTTTCTTGGACCAATCGAAAACCAGGGGAAAACAAGAATGTTAAATTAAACAGGTGGTTTGAAATAAGTACTTAATTAAACAGATTGGATTACTCCTTGCGGCTTCACAGAGCTGGTAATTAGACCTGTTCTTCACCCCTATTGAGAACTCTTGTGGCTCTTGAAGTTGACTCCTCCATAGTATTTTGCTGATTCCTTGCCAAAACTGTGGAACTTTTACTGTCGATCCAACCCCATCTGCATACACCTTGGTCCCAAGAGAAAAGCAAGGCAGCATTCTACGGGGCACGAGGTGCCCACTACTGAGTTTTATCCATGTTGTAAGTTGAAACATGAGTCCCCAGTTTCTTCACCAGTATAAAGGACTCGTGGAAATGGAACTCGTTCGTCCTGGCAAAACCCCTTTCCGGCAAAAGAATATTTCACCCCTTAGTATCTGAATCATGGGAGAATCTAATATACGTAATCAATCACTAGCGAGGAAAGATGAGCAAGCTGTGCTAATTGCGTTACGCTTTTTTAGTCGTACATAGTCAGTTTGAGGTCGGCGACAGAGTGCTGACAATATAAGGAAGAAGGAAAAGGACTGGATAATCCGTAGGTGACCTCGGTGCTCCCTTCGGTGATGGCCTGGTGAGGAGAGTGGAAGAGTAACATGGCTTGTCTCCCATTATTTTTAACCTTACATGCAGCAAACAAGGACTGTTTATCAAATCAATCAACTTGGTCTAGTTCCTCAACAAGTGCACATAAAACATAAATTTTGATTCATGATTTGCACTTTTCAGGGCCGACCTCCATTTCCTTGATTCTTAACTGTTCCAAAACACTGGTTATCCTTGCATCCTCGCTCACCCTTCTTCATCCGGTATCGTCACTTTCCCCTGTCCCAAGTTTGTCCAAGTCCCTCTAGCTTCAGTCCTCATCGGTTTCTCAGCACATAACCAATTCTGCTGTCTTCATAAAATTTGTGATATAATGCATGGCACCTGGTGCTTAATTGAAAATATCCTACGCAAAAAGCAGCGACACTTCGTATTCAATGAACTCCACGCTGTTCAAGTCTTGAAAAACATAGACGAACCGTGTGGGTCACGGGCAGCTTATTTTTTGTTAGTGATTGCCCGCTACATTGATATTAAGGTGGGATTGGTTCCTAGAGCTGAATATATATTGATTGGACGATACACTGTTCATGTAAGGGGAATCAGGTTGCAGATGAAGCCATTTGTGCATTTGTCTGAACCCAAGGATGAGAACCTGGTCAAGATGACACCATGTGAGACATACAAGTGAGATGCCAGCATGCCCCTAACAGGGCTTAATTATTTGAAAGAGGATAGCTCCCTTGTCATGACACTGGGGTCTCCTTATGTTCATTGTATACATTCATGGAATTATGTGGACATTGGGATAAAATTTGCTAGGAGGAGCAGCGTTATCAGGGAGAATGAGAAGAGAGGGGCAGGAGGGGAAGAGCATTAACATCAAGTTGGTTGGAAGTACTCTGTTGGGTTAGTTGGTAGGTGGGACAAGAACATATCTTATCCCTTTGATGATTTATTCGCTCTTTCTTTCTTTCTTTTTTTCCCATCTCCTTCCTTTCTTAGAACTGTGTCCATTGTGCAAGGTGTGATGTACTGGAATATTTGACATACATATCTTTGAAAGAATATACACTCGCGGTAGGCCTGGTCTTAATTACTCGGACCGCAATGGGTGATGAGTACCCGGATTCAAAAGCATAATGCTTAATCCACTCTTCAAAAGAATATAAAAAGTGGACTATTGAAGATGGACAAAAACACAAAAGGGAAAGAATACTTCAACCCGAATTCAAGAAATGCTCGTGAGCCCATGGGAAGTTGAATTAAGGGTGTATTAAGCGTCAAAATTGTACTGCTAGTTTGTGCTTGCTACTAGAAAAGAAAAACACATACAAATGCAAGTAGATTCGCACGCAATGATTGGAGAAAATTTATATTAGCATACTTTCTGCTTTCTCTCGATCCTAATAGACTTTGGGAGAATCATCAAATGAGCAAGTGAATTAACGGATAGTGGGCTTCACTTGATGGAATCCAATTAGCTTATAAGCCCATTAATCATTGTGTAAGCCCAAGCACAATCCATGCGCAACCGCTCACTCCTTGCCTTCCAACCCATTATCCTTGGGTTACTTGGCCCATTATCGAATGGATGCAACACTCGTTCATAAATATCAACGGATGCTCGTAAAAAGAAGGGTGCTCATTCGAGTGAATCGAGACAAGTTTTGTAGGCTTAAACTCCCCCCGCCGAGCCTATCAGGTTCTCTATCTCGTTTGAGCTTGAACTTTCTTAATTTTCTATTAAACGATGCTTCCTTCTGAAAATAATTTATGACATTAATATTTTATATCAAGACCTTAGATATCCCATTCACGTACCCGACAACTTGTTTTCATAGTGGGAATAAGATTAGATATAGATCAGACAGATTTATTGTATCCGATTTAGATCTGAATATTGCATTCATTTTATTTATTATAATAACATTTAAGTTCCATAAAAGTCATATCCAAACTCAAATAATTAAAAAAAAAAATTAAATCCTATACATTTTAATGCGTGTAAATAATTAAATAATTAGATAAAGTATAATAATATAATATCTTAGATATATATATATATATATTTTTTAGTTGATTTTAAAAATAGATTCTAGTTGAATGAGAAGATAACTATAATAATTTGATTTTTTTAATATTTTAATTAGTTAAATCTCTTATTTTTAATCTCATATGAATATTATTGAGTTATCTAAAAATCAAATTATTATTTTAATAAATTAAAATATAATTTTATAATATTGGTAGGATCAATCCAAACTTATATCGGATCGATATATTATACATCAAACTAGGTTGAACTCTAGTCCAATCCTAATTAAATATAATTACGTAAATTAATTAGATAATGATATCGGATATCGGAACCATTTCCGTCATTCATGAATACCGGGTTTTCGGATCCACCGTACAGCCGTGCCCTAGTCCGACAAACAATGAAGACAAAGCACGGTTACCCGTACAGCGGTGGGATCTTTGCCATCGTTGGCTTCCAAGAACATGAACAAGAAGCTTGTGGTTCGTATTCCTTTTATTATCTCTTTCTTATCTTTCCTTCTTCTTTTTGTTTCACAATTTTTAACTTATTTTTGTGCTTACCTTGGGATGTGGATGCGGAATGGTTAAGAGAGTTTGGAGAATTTGAGGATGCCATTGTGATGAAGATATTCTATTGCTGCCTCGCCTCCGTTGTGCTTTGTTTCTGGTATGCCCCTAGGCCAATCCCAAAATCTAACAGACCTTGACAAGTGGTGGGCCCGCAAGAAATATTGTTCCATTCCCTTTGACAATCACAGTTTCATCAGCCATTGTTGGTATATAAGCCCCTCCTGCAGTGCACGACCCCAAATCCAAAGCAATTTGGGGAAGAATTCCTTCAGAAGACATGCAAGCTTGATTGTAAAATATTTTTCCAAAGTTATCCCTATCAGTAAAAACTTGAGCTTGGCGTGGAAGGTTTGCGCCGCCACCGTCAACTATATATGCATGGCAACAGACACCGGGACGTAATTGTACCTTAAGGTGCTTTTTAGGGTTGTAAATGAGCCGAGCCGAAAGTAGTGGTATACTTGAGATTGGCTTGATATGAAACGAATCGAATCGAACTTTAATGTAAACGAGCCGAACTTTAATATAAACAAGTCGAGCCGAACTTATCCAAAATTTATAGTGTTTGGGCTTATCATACAACTCAGGACCTGAAACTACTCATGACCTACAAGCTTCAGTGATATTAACGCAGCAATATTATTACACCATAGAAATCAAGGATGATCCAAACATAAATTTTCAAACTCTGTAAATTTGCAAATTGCGGCGACTTCTTTACCGGACCTTAAAACGCCCAATGCATAAAGAAAAAGGCTAGTGTAGATTAAATTTTACATGATCAAATGATAACTAATATTAATAAGATACCAACTAAGATGTAGTTCGAATCTATGCACAAGAATGTGCACGCAAATGAATAAAACACTAAATCGAAGCATAGATTTTAGCATGTCACAGTGTTATTAGAAATATAAGAAAGTTAACGACATTAGAACAAGAAGGGCAATCAGACAAAGCACAAGAACGGCAAAGACTACAAAACCTGGGAGAGTTCAGGAAACGTCGATCCGCGATCAAGCAACCGACGAAGTCGCTCTCTCGGAAGCAGCTTGTTTGGGATCGCGTTCCTCCTCACCACCTCCTCGCCGCCCCCGCGAAGAACCTAATCCCATTTAGCGTCAATCACACCCCAAGCGCAAAGCAAGCCCTCCTCACAGAAGAAGGATCAAGAAAACAAACAAATGTAGAAAAGAAAATCAGAGAGACTCGCACTCTATCGATGTGGGCGTCGAGTTGGGACATCGTCGCCACCGTTGCCTCGGAGTTGCGAGCAAAAGCTTCCGAGCTCCCGTGGACGCCGTTCGGCATCACTTCTAGGCAGTAACCCCTGCGCCCTTGTTCCTGTTGTGAAAAACGGGTAATTTTCACCAAAGATAACTAGTTCACTGTGAGAACTATTACCTAGATGACAAGCGTGAAAATTATTGTACTAAATAATTACCCCAAGATAAAATTCCCAGGAAAGTTGGTGGGACAAGATAGTCCGCTTAAAAACCGATTCCTAGACAGAATTTTATCAAGACAAGTAATATAAATAGAACAATAATCAACACCAACTATACCCGACAATAGCTATTAAATAGACAAGAAAAGAACAAAAACAAACACCAGAATTTAACGACGTTCGGCAATTGCCTACGTCCTCGGACACTACCAAAATAATATTTCACTAAAGAGAAATATTACAAAGAGAGAAAGAACAAATTACCAATAGTAGAAGGAACAATTACCAATAGTAGAAAGGGGAGTAGGTAATTTTAGATTACCTATTGGGATGGTTTTAACTAAGGGGGGATGAGTCCTTTTATAGGGAAAGGACCCATCCCATTTCCCTCCATTTCTTGATGTGGGATTTTGACACCCACATACAACAATTCTTCACCTTGGCAAAATTCCATACAATTCTCTCACAAATCCAACTTTCAATAGTGTCTGCCAACTCCATTTTTCAATTTGTAACAATATTGACCAAGTATAAATAATGTTTAAACTTGATCACAGTTACCACTTTTGTCAGCATGTCAGCAGGGTTCTCAGTGGTCGGAATCTTCTGGATTATGACTCCACCTTCTTCTAGAATCTCTCGAACAAAATGATATCGGACGTCGATGTGCTTCGTCCTTGCATGGTAAACCTGATTCTTTGCTAAATGAATAGCACTCTGACTATCACAATGCACTTTGATGTGCTTCTGTTTCATTCCTAGTTCACCAAGCAACCCTTGAAGCCAAATTGCCTCCTTTACAGCCTCTGTAATTGTCATGTACTCTGCCTCTGTAGTAGACAAAGCCACTGTTGACTGTAAAGTAG
>JAVDBV010070233.1:0-12570 GCA_032619315.1 Piper longum
ATGAATATTTGTGATTGTGGTGATAAGGGTCTCGAAGAGCATGAGCTGTGAGGTGAATTTTGGGGTTTTTAGAGCATTTTCTGAGTGCAATTTGGAATCTTGGGTTGGTGGTAATGGTGAGGAAGAGTGTTGCTATTGTTATTTTTGTTTATTTTGAAGGGTGGGAGATTTTGTTGTTCTTGCCTCGTTTACTGGAATTTATGCTTTCTACTCAGAGGTTGAGTGGGAAGATGTAGTGTTTGGCTCCGTAACTTTTTGCATTTGCTAAGTGGAAACTATTTGATGAAGGACAAGTTTTACGCGAGTTAGAACTCTATCAATACGAGGAAACATTTTTATAGTTGGAGCTTAATGATAGTGGTTTTTTTTTTCCTTTTGAATAGAATTAATTTTAATGGGTATTTGACTTTTATTTAGTCTTTTATAATGTTACTAGATCTATTGAGTCTATGTTTTATAATGTTACTAGATCTATTGAGTCTATATATTCATTGTCATAGATGTTGAATTTTACACGTTGATCATTGATTAGTTGATGTTTGAAGTTTGGTTGTGCAAAACTTGTTTGAATTTGTAGTGCTACTAAAGTTCGACCTGCTAGTCGTCTTTGTCTGTTTGCTTCAGGAAATTGATGCTACCTGAGTTGTCATACCTGCCTTTAGCATTAATTTTCTATATCAGTAAATACAGAGATTGGGCCTTTTCATAATGTGTTAAAATGGAGAATTTCTTATTTATCTTGGATGCTTACCCTAAGCTAGCTAATTCAAACTGATAAATTAACTTGTATCGAAAAGAGTAGCTTATTAATAAAAATTTTATTTCTTCATGTTGTTTCAGCCAATTGAAGTCTGTCTTTTTGGGAGAGAGATGTTCCATACGCTTCACTGCTCCGTTCACTAATTTTAGCATCCACAAGAAGGCTATTGAGTGCAAGGAATCAAGAATAGGTAAAAAGCCCGTTGAAGTGCCTTCTAATGTGACTATAACTCTGGAAGGCCAGGCGTTGAAAGTGAAGGGCCCTTTGGGAGAGCTTTCAAGAACTTATCCACGAGAAGTAAAGGTTGAAAGAGCAGAGAATGGGTTGTTGAAGGTGTCAAAGACACTGGATACAAGAAGAGCGAACCAAATGCATGGACTTTTCAGGTCATCCATCCTTTTTATTTGTTTCATTGAGTTTGAAACTTTGTCATTCTGCCCTTGAGGTTGCAAAATCATACTTTTTAATTTTAGACACATATACTCTTTGATTTGATGAGTGTTGATTACTGACATCCTACTGCATGATTCCTCTCTTTATGCCCTTTCTCATGTTTGAAGACTGTATTATTCTGATACAAACTCATTTCGTGCCATAAATTGGCAAGAATATATGGGAGAAAATATGACGGGTTTAGGATATAGGAGGGAAGACTACATTGGTTGAGCCTTTGTGGAAAAGAAGAGAAATTGAACGAGGAAATCTACTTAGTTCATTTCTTGTTGCACCCTAATCTATTACAATAGTCATTTAAATACAAACATTGCAACCACTACCATAAAAATAACTATGCATACATGACTCTTATCTATAGAAACTACCCTAACTAATAAAGATGGTTACATCATAAAATTAAAACTGTATCGTATTTTTATTTGTTTTTTTTTTTGTTACTTTTCCTCATTCTTATGGAGCTTATATGGCAGCCATGTCTACCATTTGGCTTTAAAATGACACTAGGCAAAACAACATTACACATTGACAAACTCTTCGTTGTAGTTCCTAAATCTAAGTATGTGAGGAGCTATTGACTTTTGTAGATCCTAAATCTGAAGTATATGAGGAGGAGACTATTGGAAAGCTAGCTCCCAATCAAATTGCTTATCTAATGCAAAATTTTGAAAATTACCTAGGACAACATTCACCATTGTATTAGCTTTGCACTTTTTCTTTAAAAAATTATGTGATGTTATCTTGTATTGCAGAACACTTACTGACAACATGGTGGTGGGGGTGGCTAGAGGCTTTGAGAAGAGACTGCAATTGGTCGGAGTTGGCTATCGTGCCATGTTGGAAGGAAAGGATTTAGTACTGAATCTTGGGTTCTCTCACCCTGTTCGAATGACTATCCCGGATGGCCTTAAAGTAAAAGTAGAGGAAAACACAAGAATTGCTGTCAGTGGATATGACAAATGTGCCATTGGTGAGTTTGCTGCATCTGTGAGAAAGTGGAGACCTCCAGAGCCATACAAAGGGAAGGGTGTTAAATATGAAGATGAAATTGTGAGAAGGAAAGAAGGAAAGGCTGGGAAGAAGAAGTAACATGGAACGTTTCTTCTTTACATTGCTATGATTGATCTTGTATCATGTTTGACTTTTTTTTTTACTTTACCTTGAATCAAAAAGCAGTGCATGTTGAGCCAGAACGACTAGGACAAAACGCACTGGGCATAAGAAAACGGTGATTTTACATGTTTATGTTTCTTACGGTTTATCTTTAGTGAATCACCATACCCTCTTTTGTTTGTGTAAACTGCGAAGTAAACAAGATTTCACCTTATTCATGGAACTTCCTCCAGTTTAATAACTGATCTTTATTCATACCACAAATAAATGTTAAAACATAATGCGATTTCAGTGAAAACGTGATGTTCCAAGTTTGAGTTTGCGACAGACCAATTTTATTTCATCAAACCTCCATCACCGCTTTTGTGGGTAAGATAAAGTAAAAATAAAAAAGACTACAAACAGAACATGAAAATTATCAATAAATATCGCTTCGGGATAACTTTTTTCCCCACAAAGCTTTATAAAAGAAGAGTGCTTCAAAAGACGTGGGAGTTGGGAAGTATTTACAAAGAGAGGCTATAAGCCACCAGGCAGCTTCCATATCTTCGATCGAAAGCAACAATATATAGCTTTGATCAATGAATGGGATTCAGAATGCAAATGAAAAAAAGAAGAGGACCCATCATGTTTTTTCAAAGAGAAAACCTAAGGATGAAGTCTTTGATCTCATCCTTTGATGCTCTATCAACAGCTGTTCTTCCATCAACATCTTTAACATCGAAGCTTGCTCCAGCTCTTAAAAGCTCTTCAATCTTAGGCTTATCTCCCTTACAAGCAGCCATGATCAACAAAATATCCACGGGGTGAATGTTCTGACTCAACAGAGCTTCCATCCTATCATATAATCCCTCGACAGCAAACATGCCCATGTACTTGAAATACTGCATTAATATACGAGTAATAGCAGAACACATAGTGATTACTAGTTCATCATAAATATATTCTACGTGAAGGTTGCACCTTGTAAAGGGAATTATACGAGCAATACGAAACAGACAGCAATAACAAGTAGCATAAAAACACACAGCACTTGAGGATAACAACACCAACCTGTTCAACATGGTTACGATCAAAGTCATCGCGAGTCTGGCCACCATAGACGCCAACAGCCTCGGCGTCGATCCCATTCTTGCCGGACCGAAACCAGGAAGACACCTGGAAGCCGAACCGCCGGCCGAGGGAGGACAATATGATGCTGCACCAAGAAGAAGAAGAAGGCTGTCGCTTAGCAGTTGCAATGGAGGAGGAAGAAGGGAGTGGGTAGAGGTGTATAGCGCAAGGGATGGACGCCATGAACAATGTATGGAAAGCGTAATGGAATTATGGATTGATAGAAATTCTTGGCTGCAGACAGTGGACGTGATGATGCTTTATAGTAGATGTATGTTGGTTACCACACGAGTCGGGGTTGGGCAGTTGGAACAAACAGTGAGAACGTTAGAAACAGCCGCGACGATGGTTGGGATTCTGTTGTGGATAGGATCCTAACACTGGTTGTTGCATCATGCGTGATACCCTCTCTACCAACACATGCTGCAGACTTGTTTTTAGAAAAGATCAGTACATGCATAGCAGTCCTAGATACATGTATTAGAAATCTCATGTATTATTATTTTAAGTAGTTTAACTACATATATATAGGAATGTATACTTGTTGCTTTAAGTGAGAACAGTAAGTTTGGTTTAAGATTATTGCTAGGTATAATAACATTAGATTTCTTAACATTATTTATATATATTTTTTACTTGAAAGGTATAATCTTTTTTTAAAAAAAAAGATTCTCATGTTTTGGAAAATGTCTAAATACTAACAATAGTATTAAGAATCTGAAGCAGCTTTTAGATTTCGATTGTTAATAGGAATCTTAAAACAAGCAACTAAATCATGAAATATAAACCATGTGAAAAAACCATGGAGAGAAAAATAAGGAGCTTTTAGATGAACATGTAAAAAAAGCATGCTTCTATGCTAATCTTTGAAATTTATCTCTTATAAAATAATAAGTAAATATTATTAATGAGAAAATTATAAATCTAAATCAATGAAGATTAGACTTTATCATTATCATCATCATCTGTCCAACTTTAAAGAGTTAAGGTTGGGGTTAGGTATTCTTTCTTTCCACTTCATCTCATCGTAGTCGAAGGATATCTATGCACATGTCCAAACTAATATATCCTCGCATTTTCTCTCGAATTAGTGACCTTCAATTATTACCATTTATCCAATAGTCGAAGGATATCTATGCACATGTCCAAACTAATATATCCTCGCATTTTCTCTCGAATTAGTGACCTTCAATTGTGCATATATGGCGCAATTGTGGATTCAATCTCTAAGGATTTTACCGCATATCTATTTCAATATTCACATCTTAGCCGCTCTCATTTTGTTAATGTAGCTTTGTTTAGTGCTAGTTCTATAAGAATGACATTCCTATAAATTTTAGCCTTTAATTTCACAGAAATTTATTTATCACAAAATATTAGTATGCACATGAAAAATAGATAAAAATAAAAAATATGTTTGTAGCCCATAATTGGTTATTAATATGAAATGACCCAAATTTATTATTTGAGAAAGTTATACTTTAAAGAGAGACCCATATTGGTTAAATTTAGAACATATGCCTTAATTGGGAAAAAAGAAGGGCATTTGTGGGTGTTGACACCGTGGAGAGGGGGTGGGGGGGTGAGCCTAAGGTGTAAAATTGCAGGGACTTGGCAAACTTGCTATATAAATAAAATCACCCGTTCTGTTGGGCGTTAGATAAGTGTATTTACTACCGCCCAAATTTAACTTGAAAGGATAGACCAAATTATAATATTATAATTTGAAAAATTAATCGTTTGACTATTGCATATAAATTTTACATAAATAGATCTTAACCCTTCCGGAGTCTTAATGCAAGAACCTTACATTACATAGGATGGATTTTAAACTTAAAACTCTTATATGAACACTTTGAGCCACGGTAAAGGTAGCACATCCCATGTGACTAAGAGGGTAATTGTAAAATACGATGATCACTTAGATATACACGAAAGTAACAATCTCAATGCAACTAAGAGGTTGAATAGTTAAAAGATGTTGTGATATGATAATTAAATTAGTTAACTTGACTTCTTAAAGCAGATGGATACGATAATGTAAATACTGGGTTACTTGTTCTACCTCGTAAGGAAAAATTAAACACAGAACCATCATCAGATGATAAAGCATCATATGCTGACACGAAGTCTTCACATGGGTTCTTCACACAGCACGACTTGTAAGCTCCTCTTAAACACGTTTTTTTATACTTACACACAACTATAACCAAATATATTTCGTATAATTGAAATACCTCCTTGTAATGTTAAGAGACTTTGAGGCTTATACATCATGCAGATGATGGTTAGCCTTTCCCCAAGTTTATTTGCTCCACAATGATATAATATAATTATAATAATAATAATTTAAACACATACACAAACATTATATCATAACTCAATCCAAAATCGTACATGACTCATAATTAAATTAAGGGCTCATGCCCACAATAGAGTCATTCAACAAAATTAGGTTCAAAACATCACCCAAAAGAGCCCACAATTAATAAAGGGCCCCCGTCACCACCACTGAGCCGCCGCTGATCCTTGCACTAAGGCCAGCAAACGCCACTTAACCTCACTTATATATATAGAGGGAAAAACATCAAGTTTGATTACTGGTCCAAAATAACAACTAATAAAAGCTATATTGTTAAATGTGTATTTTATTATCCATGAGAACATAGAAACTTTTGAAAAATAAAACTCATAGGGCTATAAGCAAGAATAACATATTAAATAGGTCAATGCACATGCACAACAAATTCATATTCATGCATAAAAGCTTACACCCTCACAACCTCTATATGTCACTCGCCATGGTACTCAAATGGTAAAGGAAGATTTAAGTTAGTGCCATAAATTCTAGAAATGTGCTACATTACCTCATGGTTTTAAAAAATAGTAGTGCAATCCAAGTTACTCGTGCAATCTCTCATATTCGTAAAACTATAAACCCTTATATACTTATATACTAGGCTTAGGTAGAGACTTGTATAATAGTTTATGGATCTTATCTTTTGAAAATCATTAACGGATCTTAGCCTTAAAGCTTTATTAAACTAATGGAAAACTCGGCAAAAAGACCCGACGTCAAAGGGATTTGATAAAATGTCGCTGATGCTGTCCTACATCTAAAATACGATTTAACTCGACACTCAATGAGTCATACAGAGATGAAGCAAAGAAGAATCATACGGATCTAGTTGAGTGAAGTTCCACATCCTAGATCAATGAACTCACTCCAAGTATACTAACACAAAGAGGAACCTGAATTAGACTCGGATCACATCGATATGCACATCGAGGCACTACCTAATCTTATGCACAACACATAAAATACTTAACTTAAATATTTACTTAATGGAGTATTAAACCTCATTAGGTTACTTAATTAGGGTTTAAGTTTACATATACACTTAGTTGGTAAAGTCCAATACTTAAGTTTAATCAAATGGGCTTAATAGGACGATTTTTTTTATGAGCCAAACAATATCCAAATGGCTAAAATTTGGACCAATTGACCCTGACACTCTAAGGGTTGGGTAAAAAAATTACCAAGTATTAGATCATTAACAAACATGATAAACAAGACCCACTAAGATTAGACTAAGGCATTGAAAACAATGTTTCTAGGTTACATACCAATTTGGTTAAGTATGGTTCGTGGGTTTGGAGACTCCAAATAGGTCTAGGTAAGTGGGTGTAGTTAGCCAACACAGTGAGCATGAATCCAGTAAGATTTCATGTCCAAACTCTAAGGATTTGGGCATGAATGGACTTGGAAGTGGAAGGTATTGGCTAAGTCATTTTTGGAGCTGGCTGGACCTATTGAGCTTGGGAAACATCCTAACACAAGATTTATAGAGCCAAGTGCCCAAAAATTTTAATATGGTGTTATGGGACATAACTTAATGTGTGGGAAAAATTTTAAATAATTTCATCACCATTTGACTAGGATTTTAGATTTTACGTATGGAGTTAGAGAATTAGGGTCATGCGTTCTTGCACACTCCAGAAAATTGATTAAGCTAACCACCTAAATAATTTTTAATTAGTGACAAAACTTACAGGTTTCCATTAGATAATTATTAAGTCCAACCATAACTTTTACGGATTTTATTAACCAATTTAAGTTAGCTCATCGTGGATCATAAACATAGATCATGGCAAGGCACACATGCATAACAGCAAACACACCAAGAAATTATAGGTTTTGTTTATGCCCTTTAAGTTGATATTTTAGTGCGAAAAATTTACAGGTGCAAGCCAATATATATATATATATATATATATATATATAAGCATGCAAAAGATTGATAGGAAAAGGCACTACATGAGAGTGGAAAATTTGGGTAAATGCAAGGCCAGGTCACAGTGACTATGAAAGGTGCTACATTTTGCAAAGTTTTGCACTTATGCATGAACATGAAAGACATAACAGACGAAGTGATAAACATAAAAGTTGTAGATTTATCTCTTGTGAACACAGAAAGACTAAAATCATATAAAAAGATAGTCTATAACGTGAGATATAATTCTTATACTAAAACAGTGCATGCATGCAACCATAGCTCAATAAAAAATACATAATTGTTTTTATAGACATGAAAATTACAAGCTTCTAAAATGTAACGACTCATAACATATGGATCTAAATGTTAAAAATATCATAAAAAATACAAACAAACAACAAACACACAGACAATAACATGTAACTACACAAAGAGGTAAAATAAGAGAGCAATACCTCAAAGGGGACCCAAAAGGAGGTCTCTTTGGGATTCCTACCTCAAGACCTACGAGGAGAAGGATAGGTTTGAAGAAGGTCTAAAGGCTGGGAAGAGTTGGAAAGATTCTAAGAACAAAAAGGGAATGTTGGAGCTCAAGAGGAAAAAAAGTGGAAAATGTAGGGGAAGAGGGGGATTTATAAAAGTGAGAAGCAGGCTTAGGGCAAGGGTGCTCTTCTAGAGCCTTTGCACTGGCCACTACCACTAGCAAACCAACCCAAACAACACACACCACGTACCACATGAGGTAGAGGGAAGCAAATATAGGCTTAGACTTGGGCACAAGGGCGTTGGTGGCAGCGTCGTTGTGCCAAAACTTGAACCCTAACGAGGCTTGCGCTTGGGCGCAAAACACCTTTGCGCCAGGTGCAGCCTACGTGCACTTAAGGTTTCCACTCTAATGCAGTTGAGGTGACTTCAAAAATCATGGTATAGGTCCCAAAAGGGTAGGATCGATCTAAAAGGTTATGAACTTGCAATAAACACACTCTCACTAGCAAGGTAATTGATCCTAACATCTAATTATACCCGACCCGACCAAAGCAAAAGTTCATAATAACGATGAAGTGTATCAAAGTCTAAGGCTAGGGCTGAACAAACACATAATGTACGTCTGTGGAATCACTAAGAAACTACTTTGGGTCAAAATCAACCATCAAGAACTTCATAATGGTTGATTTAGCGATAGGGAAGAATTGTAAAACAAGTAACAACTCTTGTATATAATCATCACACAAAAATACTTCAAATTCAACTACGATTACACTCTAAACTAAATTATGTATATACTACTGACAAAATTAAATCATAAAATACTGAAACTTCAACCGTAAGGATGCTGACGGTCGCATTGCTTCTTCTCACTTCTTCACTCATTTGTTGGGTTGGTTTGGGAGTGGGTGGTGCCATAGAAGGCAAGGTGGGGGATGAGCTTCCAGTACCTGGAATCCGGGAAGAGGTTGCCGGCTGTGCGGTGGGACTCGCTGAACGGGGAGAGTGATTTGACGTGGGCGGTGTTTCAGATTGCCACCAACGCAAGGACGTCTAAGGGGCTTGTGAATAAGCTAGGAACTCCCAAGGACACGCCCCAGTACCGTGAAAGATTGTGAGTTCTGGTATTGCTGTGGTGATTTTTAGTTCAAAGAATAGATTTTTTTGTAGTTATAATGCATCTTGGTAAGTTGTGCATAAGACAAGTGTGGGGAGCTTTTTTTTTAATGTTTATATTGCTTTTCTATTTGTTAGAACTAGACGAGATAAACTCTGATTGTTATACGAGAGGCTGATAAACTTAGGTTTTAGAGATAAATTTTAATTGCTTGAGGAATTAGATTATAATAAGTTAATTTGTTATTGCAAATTTTTTGTTGTATTTTGATAAGTTGAATATGCAAAATTTGTAGATCACAGGATTCCTGATGGTCCTTTTGTTCATAATAATTGAAGTTGAAAGGACGCAAGATATTGTGTCATGTACAATTTAGACGAGATAATTTTAATTTTATATATAAACTTTCATTAAATAATGAGAGAGGCTACTTTAAAGAAATATCTTATTTAAATAAAGTATAAATTATAATTATTTGATTTATTATTATATCTTTTTCAAGATAATTAGATAGATTCTTACTAATGGAAAGTTAGAAGTTGAGGTTAACTGGGTTTAAACTTCTGACCTTTTGCTAGAGGTATTTTTATTATATTTTTTAATCTTTCTTGTATTTTTATTGGCTAATTCTTCTATTTTTAATCTCAGGCCAATGTTGAATTCCCCTTTTATTAATGAGAGTAGATATTTGATTGTTACCAAGCTTAAGAAGAATGCTACTATTAGAGGGCTGAAATATTGACATTTTAATGTGATTTTTTATCTCTAAAGAGGAGCTTTAATACCTTTGCAAATGAACTCTAATTAGCCTCCTAATTAACTTCATCTAATAGTGCAAATAAACCCTAATGCAATGAACTAATAGAGTAGTTGTTACCGTATTTGTCACTTATTTGATGGTAAAGTTTAATTATAACGCATGGCTTAATGGTCCACTAAGTAACCCTATAGAAAGGTTCATAACAGATTTCCTAGCTTTATGTGAAACTCTCATGGCTCAAATAAATTCAGGATTAAAAGTTAGAACTATGTTTGGCAATTTTTTCTAACATTTTGTTTTCTACATGATACTAGATTAAATATTCGAGAATTGGTGAAAGATGCATCGGCAAAATTCAAACAAGCTAGTGAAGCAGATCGGCAAACTCAAGTCAGTGTGAGTGTATTGCCCTCTTAATTAGGTTTCTTCCTCCTGTTCAAGTGTTACATCATTTGTATTTCTCCTGGTTGACTGTGTAAATTTTAAGGGGGTAAGCTGAACAATTGTCTAGTAGCCAATTTAGTTAATATTAGTTTGGTGTTATGTTATTTATCAAAGTGAGGATGATGGGATTTTGATTTAATTCCGATATCATTTGATGGATTGTGTGGCGTAGCTGGATAAATCTTTTTCTGTTTTGCATCTTACCATCAATAATGAGTGGAAGATATAATCATTTGAAATGTTTAAAATATGTTTAGGCTACCAAAAAAATTTCGGATGCCAAACGTGCTAGAGATTTTGAAGTAATTCTCAAAGATTTCCAGAAAGCTCAACAGATTGAGTCTGAAAAGAGACTGCCTATGCTCCATTTGTTCCCCTCGACATTCTTCCATCCAGGTAGTTTTCCTTACAATTACTAGTGTTCTTTTTCTTTTTTTATGTAGTGCATATGAGGTAGCCTTCATTGTAGTTTGGTTCATATGTTTGTGGCATGGTACAATGAACGAGGGAGCAGCTTGTCTAGACTTGGCGTTTTTATCAGAATATGTGGTTTGATTATGTGCTTAGATTAAGCTCAACATAAAGGTATGGTTTTAGCACTGCCAAAATTTCATTCAGGACAAGTTCTAGATGCATTAGGAATATATCAATGATACAAAATTTATCTTATTTGCTTGAGATCAATCAGTGTTCGATATATATTACTATGAGAATTGCAATGTTCTTATATACACGTTTGGCATGAGAGTTTATTACTTATTCAAATTAAAGATGTTTTTTATGTTTCAATGGTTATTGATCAAATTTATAATCATTCTGCAGCTATCCAGCGGCTGAATTAGAAATTCGAGTGGACAAAATCCCTGAAGAGCGCTCTCTTCTTGTTGAATCCAAAAGGTTAGTCTTGTTTCCTTTTCTCTCGAGGGATTATCATTGTGCTTCTAAGATCATGTCGCTCATAGTTTCTGTTTCAATTGGGAGTACTATCTGTGGATGTGGAAGGACCATCCAGGCTTATCATTGAAACATGACGGCCATTTCTCCTGACCACAGATTTGGGTTTTTTGCCAGTTTCTGAACTTGTTTGAATCCCAATGTCTTCACTGGAACTGCTGCCGTTGCCACTGGTGCTTGCCTCATTAGACAAGCTCCTTATTGGCTGCAGGGCTTTAGAGGTAAGAGCAGCAACAATAAATAGAGACAATAGCATTTTGAGCTCTTCTTCTGGGTATAATAACTGGTGTGGTAGGCATGCTTTTAATGGATTCCAATTCACGGGTCATCAGAGAACCGACTGTTCCAGTTGCCTCTACTTTGATCGAGCCTCTATCATCCTTACTCATAGTCTTTTCTTTGACTAACCATTTGTTTAGTGCTGCCCTTGTTTTGCTAATGACCGAGGGCACCATCTTTTACGGTTCTTGAATGCTTTTGCTTGTCAATGTGATGTATATAATGCTCTTTCCTCAATCAAGCTTTTCCCTGTTGTTGACCTTGATGATTTGCCTCTTTGTTTTGCAGGCAGGCATTGTTGCATATTGAAAATGGAATCATCCTCAATATGGTCATAATCGAGGAAAGAGGAACAAGGCATTCAGGAAATCTAACAGCAGATTGGAGAAGACCGAGAGGTGAATGAAATTTTTTAAAGATTTGTGATTGGTAAGTGTCGTCAGTTCCACAACTTAGCAATCAAAAGATTCTGATATTGTTTTTCTAGTGATTTCACAGGCTTGCTTGCTTCTCGTGAATTTTGGAGTTATTCTGATCGTTATGGTAACAGTTCTAACCACGCGACGATTTTCTATTCCCATTCTGGATATCGGCACAAAAACCCAACAAGGATTGCCTGTTTAATGGAGCTACAAAACGAATGTATACAAATGAGTAATATGTTTTTTACCAAAAAATATTTTTTGTAACTAGTTGACACCTGTATATTGAAGAAAAATGCTCCATTATAAATATTTCTTTTGCTACTATCTTTTATGTTGAGTTATTATAATGCAGATTGCAGACTAGAAGATGACTTGTTTTCTCCCATTTT
>JAVDBV010070235.1:0-12382 GCA_032619315.1 Piper longum
AATATATATATATATATATATATATATATATATATAAAGTAATTGTTACTAAATACTTATTATTATAACAGGGATGGATTATATAATTTACCTGCATGGGTAAGTGAAGCTAAACCGAGACCGATCGACCATGTCGGCCTAGGACGGACCCATGCCTCACCGTTCGTCGCCGGCGGATCGTGGCTGCGACGAGAAGGACCCCAGCTGCCCGACGCCGGCGTCCGACACATTCATGGCCAGCATTCCGGTATCATACCCGCCGGCGGCGCCGCCGATCCTCGCCATCCCTTCCCCTTCGTATCCTCTTGATCTCATCACCGGCTGGTGGTGGTGGTGGTCTCGGCCGGCGCTGAAGAACTGGTCCCGGCCGAAGGAGCTACCTATGATGGCGGCGCCTCCGTGGTGCTGGTGGTGGTGGGCGGCGAGGCCGATGCTCTGGTACTTGGAGAGCTCGGACTTGGCGCAGGTGAGGTCCATCTGCAGCTGCCGGAGCTGGTGCTGGAGGATGGAGATGACGCCGACGCAGCCGTAGACGGGGTCGCGCAGCCGCATGTCGGCCTCGTAGGCGAGAGAGTTGACGGCGTCCTCCCTCTGGTGGGGGTGCAGGTCGTTGAGCAGCTTCGTCACGTTGCTCGCCCCGAACACCTTGTGCACGTTCGCGAACTTCGTCGGCTGGTCCGGGGGGAAGTACGGGGCGAACACGCACTCCGGCTGGCACTTCCGCCGGAGGAACTTGCAGGCCGCGCAGGGAGACGTCGAAGAAGACGACGACGCCATCTCTATATTGCAATATTCACCTAGGTGCAATCACATATATACCATGTTTCTTATTAGGCTATGTTCAATAATGAATTACTTATATTTGTGCTAAAAGAATTATCAATTTTTTTTTGGAAGTTTGATTGATAAATACTTTCCCTCATGACATGAGTAAAGAGTTGTGAAATTGGAAGGTTTGTTCAATATTTGTGAACTTGTGGCTTGTCATTGGTATAGGCTATAAGAAAGAAATAGGAAAAGATGTGAGAAAGTTTAAGGAAAGAAGAGATGAACGAGTTGGGACTGACCATTGAGAGTGTGGGAGTGAATGATTCGCCAGCATGGAGGAGAGGGTGATCTCTATCTAAAACTTTAATGGATGTATAATTTTTTATAGTAGATAAAAATGTTGGGTTTGATCTTGAAATAGAGAAAATTGGGGACATAATAATATTTCAAACTAATGTAAACAAAAAGGAAATGTAATGTTTTCTTTTTTCAAAGCTAGGAAATGCAATTGATGTTGGAGGAGGAAGAACATGAACATGTTGCAATTGTTCTTCACAGTCACATCAAAATTAGATGATGCATGAGATATCATAGGAGGGCAGAATTGACAGACTAGACACGCATGGAAGATCCTGGAATGTCTGTGTTTCGACATTGAAAGTTCATTAGAAGACAAAAAGACTATGGAAAAGAAAAAACCAAAGTTTAAAGAGAATAATCAAACTTCTTAATTTCTAGCGAGTCAAAAAAACAAAAAATGTTGAAAGTTTTTGAAGAAATTATTTTTTTTTCTCGAGTACCTCTTCCAAAAGTATATGCAGAGTGGTAATTCAATCTTCCAGTCCTTGGCGTCACAATTAGATTGTGTGATGATCTTTGATATATGCAAGAAAAGGATGAAGGAACCTTATAATGGCTAGCTCTTTACAAAGCACTTGACTGACCTTTCTGCTTTCCTGAATCTGATGCAGACAGCTTCCTGATCTGTAGATCCTCAAGAAAGGTGATCTCTCTCCCTCTTATAAACTAATATTCCTCCACAATGAATATATACCACATCTGCAAGAGTGGATAGATCAAAAGAAGGGAACAAGAAGGCTTAAAACCAACAAAAACTCAGATTCAGAAATGATTCACAGAGAACAAAAGTCAAGAGGCTTACCACACTAAACTGTGTTCAGATCTCACACACCAAAACAGAATGATCATTCCCATTCTTGTATTAAAGAAAACCCAAATCAAAGAGAACGCGTCAAAAGTCGCAAAACATGCAGTGATCCGAGGACTTGAAAATATCATATATAAAATAATCAGCACCTTTTCAACTCTGCCCACCTTCTCCTTCTCCTCGGTTTCTACACTATCCCTCCTACTACTACCAGATGTAATACTTCTTGTTTGAAGTTAGAACCTTCGATTTCTCTTGTATGCGAGTGAAGTGGTACTGCAAGGGAGCTAAGTGAGGGTAGGAAGGAGCGCCCGGATTTAACTGGGTGTTGGTGCAGTGGCAATCACGAAAGAGATAAAGCTGGGGGCCATGGCTTCCCCACCTCCGGGTATCGCTCCGACTGGCCGGAGGAGCAGAGAGAGCATGAAAGAGAGGCACCACCCAATGGCACGAAAAGATGGCGGGGCGACAAATTAGGCTCGATGATCATCTCCCCACCTCACCATTTCCTCACACCATAATGCAATGATGATGATCAAGAGAAGAGAGGGGGGGATAGACTATTAGTGTGTATTGGTAGCAGGTGCAGTTCGCAGAATTTGCAGGGGGTTGGATGGTATAGGAAAAGCTTATGTTGCAGAGTTTGTAGGTGTGGAGAGAGAGATCAGAGACTCAAGCGGGTTGGAAATGGGAGAAAGGATGGGTATATGGCATATGGTGATATATGGTATGATGATGACTCTTAATATAATATATATATATATATATATATATATATATTGCAACAAATGAGAACTTTTTTTTGTTTTTTGGGAAACAAAAATGTGTGCAATTGCCAGTTTCCCTCGCCGTCTTAATTGAAGTGTACCAAGAAAATGAATTTAGTAGAACGGTGTCTTAAATAATTAAGAACTACCCATAAAAGAAGGTGCCAATGGAGCAAACATGATTTTCGAACTTCTATCTTAGGTTCGATTTTCGGTTAGGTTGTAAACAAATCGAGTTCTATATTGGTATTTTCGTTCATAGCTGAACAAAACCGAATTTTAAAAAATAATCGTAATAACTATTTTTTAAAAAAAATTATATAATCTATACTTTATATTAATTATCATGAAATTATAATATTTTTATGATAAAATTTTATTTATTTGGTATGCTTATTATATTTAGAATTACTTATTAAATGATTATGTTTACTAAAATAATAACAAATTTTTTATTAAATAATTAAACAAATTTATTTTTTATAACTTATTATTTAATTTAGTTTTTCTGTTACCAAACCACCCGAACAGAAATATTGACTTGATTTTGGGAGTAATTCGGTTTTTTTTCGATATGAAATCGGATCGGTCAAATGTAATTAGATTAATTAGGTTGGTGGGTTTGGAACAGAATCGGTTAAATATTTACTCATAATTACAAATAATTTTTGTGTGAATTATTAAATAGTACAATTCTCAAAATTTTAAAAATATTGTTAAAGTTGAAAAAACGTTGATTTTTAGAAGGTTTCATAGTATTATGTTATATAAACTATGAATATTATTGTGTATATAACATTAATTCTAACCCAAGTAGCACCTGATAAGTGGAACTGTGGAATCTCTATATTTGTGGGTAGTTAGGAAAGCTGAAAAAGAATTAATTCCCAACTGATGTATTTATTTAATTTTTGTTACTGAAATAATAATAATAATAATGGGTTTTTAAACACACTTCAAAATCAAATTGATTTATAATTTACCTTATATGAATTGATTGTTTAATACCGATAAAGATTTATATTTACTTGTCAAAGGTGAGGTGTCAATAGAAGATTTCCATGGCATTGAAATACTAATTTGCATGCATGGCGAGGGATGATCATAACTTCGATTTGCGAGCTTTGACTGGGTGTTAGTTCGCATGGAAACTCAAGTAATCGAATTGATTATTTTGCTCCTTTCCCACTTAAACATCGTCTTGATCACGCTAACTCACACATATCGTAAACATATATAGCTCATGTAGAATATCGAAACTAGTTTAGCTGTGTGCATTAGAAATTGCACCTCCTTGTACATTGGCATTTACTATATGAACTCAGGAAATAATGATACTTTGCAGCTCCATGGCCTTACAGATTGATGACTTAAAACAAAAATATTTGGGCTACATCAGAAACCAATCAGGACAAGCAAAAAAAGTCAAGGTATGTACTAGCCAAGAACCTTTTTTTTTTGTTTATGTAAATGTATCTTTATAATATATCTGTGGCGGTATTATAATTCATAATTCAAATTAAGACATACATATATACTTTTGATATATTAAACGATCACCAGATTACAAGATGTTCGAGAAGTGCTAATTACACAGTTAAGATTAACATTTTAGATGATGAATATTTAATTTAATGGCCTTGCAGGTATGCATGCTTCTAGTATGGCCAGTTTGGCATGCATATATGATTTTCACATTTGTATCTCGTGTCTAAAAAATCCTGTGTCTGCTAATTGGATGGCAGATATTGTTGAAGGAGAAGTTTGTTGGCCTCTTATTTTGTTGCCTAATGTTATGTATGAATGAATATTATGGCCAAAAATTATATGGATATATTAACCAGCCTTATACATTTCTTACAGGAGGTTTATAATCATGAGTTATTGCGCATATAGCTTATATAATATAAGTTATACCTTCTATTTGGAGAAATATGTGGGTCCTATACATAGAATCTACATAAATAAATATAAAAATAAATAACTAAGTTATAAAATTTCAAATCAATTTAATATTTTTTGACACTTTTATCCTAATTATCAAAGTAATCGTAATAAAAATTAATTTTAAAATACTGTTAAAATAATGCATTTTAAAATATAAAAGTATGTCATATTGAGTCTAAAAAATATAAAAATTTATTGGCAGCCAATTTTCGTACGTATAAACATCATTAAAAAAAGTTTAAATTAGAGGTGTACTCCGTGTAAGGTTTATGAGGCATATGTTATTTTAATTTTTCCCTTCATACGAAAGTGGTTTGTTGGTTATTAGCAAGCTCTTCCCTGGGCTAAAATGGTAAAATCATAGTTAAAAATTTAAAACTTGGATTTGATTTAACATGTCATGAAGCAAAATCGTCTCAGAGTCACTCTACGTCGACCCGTAGTTATTTATATTAAATTATTAATTATATAAATAAAAAATATGAAGTTAATATATATTAATATTTTGATATTTAAAATAATAAATACATGATTCATATTACTTAATAATATTAATTTAATTATTCTATAAGAAAAATAATATATTTTAATAACTTTGATGACATGATTTGGGGAATAAATTATTAAAATAGTCAGTATGAAATTATCGATGGAATTGAATCGACAAGTTACGAAATCGAGTCAATTCTTGAATTTTTGAAACAAAAAAAATTAAAGTTATTGCTAAAATCTGGTGGGACTCAATGCCCTTCTCTTCATCTGCAACTCTAATAAATAGGCAGATTTATGGTGGTGAGGACTATACATAAATGAGCTCATGTAAAATCTGGATGTGCTGCTTAGACAAATTAAATTCTGGAGTCAAGTTGGAGACCAATTTCACATTCTGTTTCTAGTTTATTTACAGGCTAAAAGGAATAAGAAAAAAAAGAGTTGGTTTCCTATAAATTTGGCTGTAAATTCAATTGAATGCTGCCTTTGAAAAAAAAAATTCAATTGAATGCAAGGACAAACATCCCACTGCACATCCCTTGACCCACACCTGGGCCATCTCTTCTTGTGAGCAACGTCCTCACCGTCACCGCCGGCGGCTCCCCGCCTGCTACTCCGGGCTCAAAATGTTTTATATAAACAATCATTTGTCCTCATACTTCTATTAATTTGTAGAGAAAAAATAAGTTGACACGCAATTTTTTTATTGGAAGTCTTCCAAAAGACATAGGCAACAACACTTATGTGTTATTAGAAATTTAGAACCATATCATCTATGTTTTCACTGATAATTCGATCATAACCCCTAACTTAGCATGAATGAATTACAAAAAAAATTAAACACCATTGCCCACCTCGTATTTAGGCTTAAAAAAGTGTTCCTAGAGCGTTAAATTAGAGGTAATGAAATGTAGGTTATTTCACTCCTGTATTTTAAGCTTATTGAAAGTAATTTTTCTGAACCTATTGATGTAAGTCCATTCTTAGGTTTATCAGCTATAAATAAATACATAAATATTAGCTCAATCACAAACGCTATTCTGGTCGGGCCTAATTATTTCCGATTCGAATCACGTTATCATATATAGCTATATTATTCAACATATCACTAGTAAACAAATATATGCTTGTTATTTCGGTGGCAAAATTGTGATAGGTTGGAACTTTTCACCTTGTCACCATTTTACGGTTTATCTTCATTATAAATTTTAAATTTAATTTTCTCGGTAACTAACCTATGTAAACTTAGTATAGAAATTGTTTGGGGGCAAAAATTTTGTGGCAAAAACCCATTTTTCTACCGGTCTATCCGCAATTATTCCAGCTCAGTTATTTAACATATCAAACTTGACAGTATGTCTATCTCTAAAAACGGGATAAAATTGTTCACAAACTCTAGTTTGGCATCGATGAACTTCAAAAACTTCCCATAAACTATTTATTTTATGGCTGTTATAAAATACAATCAAACTCGATTATAAATATTTTGTAATTAATTCGGATGATAAAACAAACTGCCAAATTAAGATGGGTAGGATCAGAGACAAAGGAGAGGTGTCCATATTGATCATCAGACCGTACAAAGTAGGAGCAGTATATATCTCCTCTGAGTGATTGGAAGTGACTAAACTTGGGCAAAAAAAGTGCCAAGAAAGGAGGCGGCCGGACCGGCCCCAACAGTGGAGGTCCCTCTCTTCCCTTCCCAAGGCCGGGAATCGTCCGGTCCTGGGGTTTTTGCAGCAGACCGGATCGGTCAGGGTTGTCAGGCCCTGTTGACTTGTTGGACCGGACCGACAAACCGCATATTTTCAAGTTAATGTGACATTTCATTGTTGTCAGTCAGGGCCCCACCTGCTTTGAAGTTTGGCTTCTTCGGGAGATGTGCTTGTGGGCCCCGGGACGGCATCCCTTAGCAGTTTCACAAAAATTATGGACCGCTTTTGACTCGTGGGGTTTTTAATTTGGGTGGGGAAAAAATTAATGTTAGCCCAAGTAATTTTATTACAGAAATCATTAGATGATAAGGACAATTTATTTAATCACATAACTCTAATGAATAATCAGAGTTTTTTGAAAAAAAAATTGATATTTTTTATGTAGTCTTGAGCTCATATGATTGTATCAATTTGAGTTAATATTCATGCGTTAATAATTTGAAGTAATAGTGGCTTGATTGTTCAAGTAATGCATGCTTTTTATACATACAAAAAAAATTAGTGAAATTGGCAAGAGAATTTGACTTGATTTGGGCTCTAAAATTATGGTTTATTGACGGGCTAAATAGCATCTCCATATCATATTTGAAACATCAGCAGCTTTAATCCTATCTGATTTTGATAATATTTATTTTTTTATTTTTAACTTGTAAAAAATTAATGAGAAGTTTATATTTATATTTATATTTGTGCACTATGGATCCCAAGTCTTTGTCAAAGAAGAAAATTGATATAAAAAAAACGATACTTGTATCAAAATTTTGTTTTCTATCGTGACATCATCCCACAAATCTTAAATAAAGATCCAACTTATATTATTATTATTATTTTATTTTTCGAAAAAAGGGAGGCAAGGTTAAATGATGATGCCAAATATTTAATACTTTCCTCCAAAAAACCTTTTTTGTTTTTTAAAGAAAAGTTGGTCCATCAAAATTTCACAAATGGGCCTTGAGATTTAGAAAGTAAAAACAAAAAAAGCCCACCACCATCCTTCCCTAAGAAACCTAAAACCCTCCTAAACCCCTCCCCCAAACCCGCCATGGTCTCCACCTTGCAACCTCCTCCCCCTCCGCGCCACACCCTTCTCCACCCCCACCGGCGCCGGCGCCGGCGCCATCTTATTCTCCCGCTGCAGCCACTCCTGACCAAATGCCGCCCGGCTCGCCCCTCCGGCCGTGGCCGGCGTTGTTGAGGACGGGGAGCTGGTCGGGGAGGTATGCCGATGCGTGCTCGGCGATCGAGCTGGCGCTGGACTCGGGGGTGAAGGTGTTCACGCTGTCCAGCACCCCAACTACTATATAAACCCCCCAACAACATCTCCCCTGTGGGGCCCACGACCCCCCTAAATATCTCGGCCTTGAACCGCTCCGTATTTACACCTAACACCCCCATTTTCCCCAAAATGTCAGATAACTCCTCCGACACCAATCCCTGGTGCCCTCCGACGACTGCCCGCCAGCGCCGCCGAGTTCGTACCGCGCCACCACCACCACCGCCATCTCGGCCCCGCTCCGGAGCCGGTGGACGCCCGCGCCCTTCTCCAACCCCCGACCTCGCCGCCGGCTGGGAGCCCCGGTTTCCAGGGCGGCTTAGCGGAGCAGGAGGCGCCGGCGGCTGGTCATGATCCGGGGCTCTCCGAGGAGGTGCTGCACAAGGTTGTCAACCAGGTTTGTGCTTTTTCTCTGCTTTTTTACCGGAATTGAATTTGGTTGCGGATGGGTTTGCTTGAATTGTGAGGTGTAGGTGTTAGATTCATCTTGCTTGATTGAGAGCCAGAAGAATTGATAGGTTTGGAACTGGCTGTTTCGGTACCGGGATGAATTTAAATGAGTTGATAATTGCGGAATTTGTTGTTGATAGTGTAGGTGGAGTAATTTGGTGATTAGTTGTTAATTATGAAGAATTCATTGTTGATAATTAGTGTTAGAATTTGGTTAGGTGGAGCACTACTTCAGCGACATTAACCTGGATACGACGGATCACTTGATGATGTTTATGAGTAAACATCCAGAGGGATTTGGTAAGATAGATGTGTCCTTGTTAATTCATCTTGCAAAATACTTTAGTTTTATTGATAATTATTCTGTTTATTTTTTTGATCATTTCATCATTGAGTTGCTACACTAGTATTTAGTTTGGTTTTAGTATGGTCGTTTGCTGTTTTTATGATGAGAGTTAGAGTGGGATGATTTGGAAATGAAGTGTTCAATGGGTGATTGCTATTCATGATTGTGTATTAAACTGGAGGGGTACTGTTCTATGGTAAGAAAATGGAACGAGTTAGTGTTTTGTTTGCTGTTCAACAGTTCCAATCTCAGTTGTTGCTGCGTTTAAGAAGATAAAAGCTCTTGTTCCCAGTCACTTGTTGATGCCCTTCGAACATCAACAAAGCTTGTGAGATTTATCTAGCTTTGTCATTGGTGTATTTAATAATTTTGGATGCTGATGATAATTATAAGTGTGATATTTGACCTTTTTTGAGTAGGTTGTTAGTGAGGTTGCAAAGAAAGTTCGGCGTCAGCAGCCTTTCACCAACACAGATTTGGAAGAATTGCAGGTTGTGTTTGTTGCAGTATTTGTTACGGTTTGATTTTTCTTTTTTATTTTTTCGACCGTCTTAGTCATACTGATAATTTCTTAATTATATTCAGTCTCATATTGTTGTGGCTGAGAATTTACCTGACAATCATTCTCATCAAAAGCTGATGAAGATCTTTTCATCTATTGGGAGGTAATGGCTGGAATGCCTGCTTATTTGCTTATGTGCGTTATTTATATTTTTACCAACTTATAGTACGTTTTTCTGGCAGTGTCAATTCAATCCGCACTTGTCCTGCACAGCCCGTTAATGGTGCAGCTTCTAGATCAGGGAAAATGGAGATGTTTTTTAGTCACAAGGTTCTATTTGTTGCGTTTAATTTTCATTTATTCTGCACACACTATTGGGATGCTTGTATCTCGTATTTATTCGGCATTAAAATTGTTATATGGATAATACTTTTATGTAGTGGTGCTCACAATTGCTGTCATTTGATCATTTCAGTTGCATGCTTTTGTGGAGTATGAGACTGTAGAACTTGCTGAGAAAACTGTAAGTGGGATTTGATTTTGCTTGCAATTAGAGCTCTGGTTGGTTTGACAGTCTTTACTTTTAACAGGTTGTGAAGCTAAATGATGAAAAAAAATGGAGAAGTGGCCTTCAAGTTCGGCTGTTGCTTACGAGCATAGTAATGAGTTTTGATTTCAGTCTTAGCTTCTTAGAAGATCAGTTTTTATGTACTTTGCTATTCCTTCTATTGGATCGTCACGTTTTTTTTTATGGTTATATGGAGGATTCACATTTTGGTCAACTTTAGATGTCCAGTGGTTTCTCTGACTTTTAAAGAGAACACTCGGTATGTTGATACTCTGTCGTCATTGCTTAGATGGCTATCAATGAGCACCAACAAGTATTGTCTATGGTTGGTAGCTTTGCATTCAAGGTGGGTTTTGCCATATGTGTTCATGGTATAAACAACTGGAAGTTGTGAAATTGCAAAGTTTATGTTACCAAACGGGGGAAAGGGGAGAGACCAAGTTGTGGGATTGAAGTTTGAGTGGAGTAACATAAAGGGATCCATGCCCCATCATTGCGATTAAGTTGAAGATTATTGCTTAGATGTTGATGTTTTGAAACTTTGAAAGGGAATTTCATTTAGACTTGTTCTTTAATTTATAAGCTATCAAAGACTCGACTCAGAGTCTGCTTACTAAATTTTATTTATTTATCTTTTTGACATTACTTGAATTTTTATTGCAGTTGAAATCATCACGTGGGAGGAGAGTGAATGATGGTGAAGGGGACGGGAATGAAGAAAATACTTCTCCTGCTGAACATACATACAAGTGATAAGCAACTACTAGATGATCCTCAAACATAAGAAAGCTCACTTGAGCCAACGGTGCCCAAAAAAAACACTATACTACTGGCCATTTATTAGATTTAATCTGCAACTCGAAGATCATGTTGCTTGGCATCTGAATATTTAACACTGATTTCAAACCCTAACATGAACAGGTAGAAGAAAACTTGAAAGAGCGAGAGGGCGGAGGCAGAAGAGGTGGAAGAGACCGTGGTCGAGGCAAAGGACGTGGGAGGGGCCAGCGCTACAGTAACAGAGGAGGGCATCCAATAGGTACTCCTTCCGCTAACCATATCCAGAATGAACCACCACCAATGCCTAAGCAGCCGCTGGGTCCCCGTATGCCCGATGGTACCAAGGGGTTCACCAGGGGCCGTGGAAAACCATTGTCATCTGCTCCTACAACATCAATAACCCCATCACCTCCATAGTAATATATCTACTTATATATATGTTGTGCTTGTATGTGCTTATATTACATGGACTTGGAGAGGGTGTGTTTCATATGTTGTCAGGATCGTTTCCGCCGGGTGGGTTATGTGTTTCTTCCCTTTTTGTTTTTAATATTATGATGTAAAAAAAATTTGGATGGGAAGTTGGAATATTTACTTATCTATTGTGCGTGCAAATACAATGCTGCAGCATCTTAGGGAACTTTTTTTTTTATAAAAAAATGAACCATTCATTTCATGGAATCCAATAAGACACAAAGGAACTACATTGGTTTCTTTGCCATACAGTAAGAGGGAATGAGCTGCGTTATTATTGCATGATTATTTTATCTTCCAACATCATTACGTAGTTGCTTTTTATCATACTGAAAGTGTCTAATTTCCTATGAGATTTCATATGAGCTGCGAGATTTCTACATCGTATAAAAGTGTTCAGTAATGCCTAATAAATGATGAGATGGTTTATTTTCATAGACGCGAAGGTAGCGGCCGTTTGCCACACATTTATGTAATGGGAGAGAGAGATATTTTATAAAATAATTATATAGCCATCGTTTGCCACACATTGATGGCCTATTAGCTCAGTTGGTTAGAGCGTCGTGCTAATAACGCGAAGGTCGCAGGTTCGAGACCTGCATGGGCCATCTTCAATTTTTGCTGCTAAAGAACGGATCGGTAGTTAAGTTTGATAAAAACAACGGGTTAGAGAATTACGTTGTTAATTGAGTTTATTGGAACTATAAACAACAACAATAAATATCATAATTTATGATAATCACATCAGCGGAAAAACAAGGACAACCTTATAAAAAATAATGTGTTTTTTAATGGCTTACACCTTTGACATATACGTATACTCTACTTCATACTATAACACCTGGTTTAGCTAGTGGGACGATCGGGAGCTAGGGTTTGGCGGTTGTCCCTAGATAATCCCGCGCCCAATACGGATAATCGGTGTTATTCGTGTGGTGGAACAACCTGCCAGGCCTTCAATTTTTGCTGCTAAAGAACGGATCGGTAGTTAAGTTTGATAAAAACAACGGGTTAGAGAATTACGTTGTTAATTGAGTTTATTGGAACTATAAACAACAACAATAAATATCATAATTTATGATAATCACATCAGCGGAAAAACAAGGACAACCTTATAAAAAATAATGTGTTT
>JAVDBV010070237.1:0-10056 GCA_032619315.1 Piper longum
GGGATGGGGCAAGAAGTGCCGACGATAAGGGGGGGGGGGGGTAAATTAAATCTTGGCCGCTGGATCCAGATCCGGCGGCCAAGATTATATATGTTGTAATGCGCTGTATTTTTTATGGGGCGTGTTGCCGAATTTCTATCTTCGCCCGGAGTTGTCACGCATTGGACAATTTCTTTTGGTTTGTCAATAAGATCAGGTGGTAATCAAATTTAAACTTCAAGTTGTGATAAAATAATTTTTTTAAAAAAAATAAAGCCAAAAGCATTTAGATTATAATATATGAATTTTTCGTAATAATTAATTATTTAAAAAATCAAAATTTTAGCCGATTGTCACACGGTAGATCGGTCTCCTTGTCTGGTCGCCAACCCGATGCGGACGACCCGCCTAATATGGTACATTTGATCGGCCCGATAGACCACGGCCAGTTTCGACGCTCTCATCTTCTCCGGCGGGCGGCGCCGCCCCATCCTCGGCCTGCTCCGCCTCCCCTTTTTACCGACTCTCCCTCGCTCCGATCGATCTAAAGGTTTGATCTTTATCCTCTGTGATTTCGATCAAACTTATTTGTTGATGTATTGGAACCTTATATCTTGTGAGTGATTTGTGTCAGTGATTATGAATCTGCTAGAATTTGATGGTTTTGATGTATTATTTTGCTTGATACTTTTTAAACGGTGGAAAAAAGGCCTCACTTTTTGACATGTGATTTGTGAGATAAAGCACATATTTACTGTTTTTTTTCTAATATGTCAAACTGTACATTTTAATGCACGTTCGACAAGAATTAACCTCCAAATGATGATGGTTGATTATGAAGAAATGTTTTGTTTTGGAGGAATAGTAGCATTCTGCGTAGTTTGAATCAGTTATGTTTCATCCTTGATATTACTCAAGATTCTGTTTAACTATTGATTGACCCCGAGAGAATTGAGTAGCTTGTATATTTGTGCTTTGAGAGAATTTTTTTGAGTTTTTTGTGGGAATATTTTCTGTCATTTTAGAGGTGAAGAGAAATGTTTGCTCTTGTGAATTATTTTTTTGATATTATAGATATGAAGACATATTACATTATAGAGTTTGAAAGTAGGTCCTGGTTTTATATAATCAGATAAAAGAAGATCAGATAAAATTTTAGCGTTTTTTACCCCTATTTTGTTAACTTTCTTCACCCAGGCATTTGAAATGTTGCATATCAAATTATAGTGTAATTGTTTTTCCTTCATCTGTATATAGGTGCATCAGTGAGCATTTAACATGTCAGCCTTTCGAGCTTTCTTGAACAGTCCTGTTGGACCAAAAACTACTCACTTTTGGGGGCCTGTTGCCAACTGGGGATTTGTTATTGCTGTATGTATAAGTTCTTTAGTATCTATATATTGATGATGATCAAATTGGTTTCTTATTGTTTAGGATGGCAAAGCTTACAATTGATTTTGATAGAATGTGTTTGTTTGGTTTTATTATGTTCATGGGATTTTTAATTTACTTAAAGTAGTCGGTTTGCTTAATATTGACTGTGCAGCCATTCTGGCAGCAAAAACATGTACGCTATTTGCAAGCTGCTCAGATGTTTAATCCATGTAAGCTATTTGCAAGCTGCAAGCAAAAATGTGTGAGCTGTTTGCAGGCTTGCAGCTATATGGAGGCATGAATAGAAGTTTACTCTAATGTTTGGATACTTATTTGGCCTCGACACTTTCTTTTTTTTTAGTATTATTTTTCACCCATAAATGAATGGTTGCCCCTTCTTTTCGTGAAAACGAAATTTTAAAGCTGTTCATGAGATTATAAATTCATTCACGTCTTGTATTTCATCTTGTGATACTTCGGTAAAATCTTTTATATATTACGGGTGCATTTCTTACTCACATTCTTTTAACCTCTATAGATGGTACAATTCTGCAAAGCATGCATCTTGCTGGCCCTCTCTTATAATTAGTTCTTTTCAGGGTTTGGTAGATACACAAAAGCCACCAGAAATGATATCCGGCAACATGACTTCAGGTTATATATGTTGTTCCTAATCCACCTTCCTTTTTTCTAATTCATTCCTTAGTTGTGCATATAATCTCACAACCTTAATTTTTTGTTGCAGCCATGTGCGTTTACTCAGGATTGTTCATGAGGTTTGCATGGATGGTGCAGCCACGCAACTATTTACTTCTAGCATGCCATGCATCTAATGAAACGGTGCAACTCTATCAGTTATCTCGTTGGGCCAGAGCCCATGGGTAAGATTTTACTGGTCTAGCTGATCTGAATATCAGTATGTTTGACGAGTAGTCTTCTATGTCAACGTAAGGCACATTGAACTATGTTTGATGCTTACTTGCAAAAAAAAACATCACTATTCTGAACTATCTGTGTTGGGTGTGTCATGTTCTTGCCTGTATCATTGTTGTTTGCTTTCGTTATTGTGAATTATTTTATTAATATTGTTATCTTGAGCCTTTTTTCTTATTCCACATAATGACAGGTTTGAACCTTTTCCTGGCAGGTATTTGTCCGAGAAAGAGAAGCCCGAACAAAAAGAAATGACTTAGGTTGATCTGGGTGTAGCCTGGTCTTGTTTTCCCTGTTCTCAACTATTTTATGTTTTTATTGAATCCATTTTGGCTTCGAAATCCTCATTTGATAGTCGAAAATCTGTGAAATGATACTTCAAGGTCAATGCAAATTTATTTGCCCCACCAATGAATTGAATTAGCATTTGATTTATGACAACATATGGGTTTACAAGAATTGGAGAGTATGGTAAACAGCATAGGCCCCGTTCCTGGAACCATGGTTCCTTCGCCCTGCCCCAGTATTGTGTTGGTGATTCATCTCTATACCATGTGTTTTATCCTTCTAACTGGGCGTCAAGAAAAGTGCAACTCCACAGATGAATTGAGCTTGTTGCCCAGTAGTGGAGGAACCTTGTAGTAAAGAGGGTTATGTCTCTCGACTCCTTCCAAATACAGTGGAGTCTGCATTTCAACTAGACGAGTAACCTGCACAAAAAGTAGTTTTGTAATTACGAAAGCTAAAATATTATAAGTCTTAAATTCAGTTCTAGAACTGCTCAAACAATTAGACTAGGGTCCGCGCACAGCTTGGCGAAATGCAAACATTTCTTCTTGACCAGATAATAACGCAGCAATGCCTGCGGGGCCTGGACTAGAGCCAATGTTCCCTGCTGCTAGGACGCCTCTTCTGAGTTTTCCATCCTCGGTCTCCGTTTCAAATTGGAAGCTGCAAACCCGAAAATGCATCAAGAAATTACATCAAGCTTCTTGAGCGAAAAGGAAAAAAAACTACTTGAGGAAATTTTAAACAGCTTTTGCCCCATGTAACATTGCAAGAGGCTAGATTTCGTGTTTTGCAAATTACCTTTCAAGATCAAACAATGTCCCTCCCTCCGTCCCCTGAAATAGATCATCGATGGAAGCAGCTGCAGTACAGATAAGGCAGCAGTGATGATTGTATAGCTCATCGATTAGGGAGATGAATCTTCGTGCCTGTATTAGATCATCAATGTAGAATATTCATTTGCCACAGTCTAGTAGCAACAACAATCTGGAAATTCCACCAAATTTAAATACAGTAACTAAGATCAAACAAAGTACACTAAACTCATCAATCACTTTATAAAAAATGGTCAGAATGAAGAGCACATTAAGGACAAAAAAGAACACTTTGCAAATAAGAAAAAGCATGGAACCTTGTCATGGGTAAGCATACTCATCATTGGAATATCTGATATGAAAACAGTGTGATACTTTGCTAATGCAATACAATCTGCTGCACCAACCTAAGGAAAAGGCAACAAAAAATCACAATTAGTTAAAACCAGAGTATGTAGCTAAGTAGGAAAGTACCATCATTATGAAGAACTTTAAGAATAACAGGACTTTTCTACTTTGATTACCATGCGGCCGCATAAATATTCAAATGAGAATCGAGCCACACCATTACAGCTTTCCGGCACCTTCAACTTTCTAATATAAAACAAAGATATCAGCAACAGCCTATGCAACTTAAGCAAACATACTTGAGAAAAGACAAGACGCACCTTCCAAACATAACTGGAATAGTCGCAGTTGTAATTCTCCCACCATATTCATTAATGACTTTGTGCCAAAAATTTTCATATTCAGTCTGGGTTAAATCATCTAAAGGTCAAAAGTAATGCACCTATACAAACAAAGAAAAAAAAAACAAATTGACCAAAACAGATATATACTAAAGCGCCATAGAGTAAGGTCTCTAGAAATTCACATTTACTTGTTAATCCTTAACATGACTTTTTGCTTTCGGCCGACAGTAATCAATCTCACTACCAATCAGAACATTTTCAAAATGCTCACTTAGCTTTGCAACAAAATCTTGAAATGCATACCATCCTACAAGCAAATAAATTTCAGACCTCACAAAATTTATGAAAATCAATTGAAGATGAGAAGTTATAAGGAAAGTGAAAACATCGACACTATAGCAACAGTTCATATCACTTAAAAGAGAGACAAAGCTACCTGGTTTAAGTCATTAGGAGTTCTATTACTGGTGGTAACAAGCACAGATCCAATGCTAAGCAATCTGCTTATTATACCAGATAATGCAACAATGGCAAATATATCAACTGGAGGAAACCAAAAGCAAAAAAAATTAAAAACGTATTTAACATGTGAAAAAACCTGTGTTTTTCTGTCGTGAAACTATTCCTCTTAAAAAATTATACCAAGTAAAACAAAAGGTAATAATTAGACTAGACATTTCACACCCCATCTGAAACAGAAGGCAACCGGACTTAGCTCGTAACACTCTTTCAAAACTCAAAGCAATTTCATCTTGCTATAATATGGCCTTAGCATTTACGAAGAAAAAAATATCAAGAACAACAGAGTGAGCATAATAAATCAAGAACAAAAAAAAAAATAGTTCATTTGCTGTACCTCGTCTCATCGTAGCAAAGAATACTAGCACCACGTTTGCCGTCCTCCTTATCAATAAGAAATTTATCTGCCACTGCAGGCAGAATGTGTTTCATCTGTTTCTCTTGCTTATAGCTTTCTTCTTCAACTATCCAGTCTTTCACTTTTGTATCAAATGGAAGCTTGTCTATCGAGGACGAGATTACAGAATGAAGGGGTCTTTCTTCCATTTTACTCTTCCACTCCTTACGCATTCGTTCATTTATTTCAAGCACTGCCTATATAGTACCATTTGCAATGTGAATAAATAATTAGATCAAGGCACTACAAGAGTTAGGTTCCCACAAATAGTAGGATTCTGACCATGATTACCATGCAGAAGAAAACAAGGTACGGTTTCTTTAAAGCAATTTTTCAAGCTGAGTATGGGTTATTAGGAAACAAATTATAATGAGTTTAAAAAGAAACCAACAGGAACAAGCAGGTATGCCACACACACCTCATGAAAATGAAATCACCCGCAATGGCTAACAATATCTTTATTTGCGCTGAAGAACGTGTCCATTAGCATAGTTTTTCCTGTTAGGAGCAAAGGAATAATAAGATCCTTTCTCTTTTTCAAAACAGTAATAAGCTATATAATCAATAAAATGAATGATTTCAACAAAGTGTACGTCATTTTTTAGTGTATACCACTTCCAACATTTCCATGTAGATATAGCCCTTTGGAAGATCGAGGAGCAACTGGCCGTGCTCCAGCCAGTAAATCAAGTTTCTTCTCTCGATTAAGGTAAGAAACCATTTCCCCACATCAGGTTCCACGTCAAACTTCTTTTTCCTATCTCAATCCTAAGTTAGAAAGCTGGTATATACTAAGTATCCAAAAAAAAATGCGAAAAACTGGAAAAGTATTCTCAAGCCTACAATACGTGATTGAGAGTTGAGATCCACCAACAAAACTCATAATATGTGAAACCTAGTTCAGATCATATGAGCATGCAAATTACTATCTAATTAAAACACTCATCAACGCATATATGTTCAATCAAATTCAAATTATTCACACTAACTGGTAACCAGTTCAGACATATGTAGGATCCAATGTGAAGATATGAATCCCTCACCCAGCCATCTAGTTTCTGAAAAATCCGAATCTTTGCTTCTTCACTTCGATTTGTTCTATCAAAAGCTTGCGACGTTCAGCGTCCCTCTTCTTTTCCCGTTCAGCCAAGTCATGCCGCAAAACAATAAAATAGGCATTAACCAACCATGTTTTATATTCATGTTTTTATCGGATGTCTCAGAGGAGATGCTAATGAATGCGATCGATATGGGCCACGACGGTTGAAAATACAAGAATACGAAACCACATAGGAAGGCAATAGCTAGAAGCAGAGTAAGGGGAAGCTTCATAAAGCCTGCATGATATGCGTCCATTTCTTTGTCATACTGCTCTAACCTGCCAAGAAGATCTTCTAATTGAGAAGCCACCTTTTCCCCGTAAACATCATGCCGCAGATGCCCTCCCTCCACCAAGCTCTTATAGAGAGCAAGTGGCCCTGCTTGTAACAATTCCCGCCGTATCAATCGCAGATAAAATAAGCCTAATCCCTTCCGTTTTTTTCTTTTTTTTTTTTTTTTATATTTGTTTTTTGTTTTAAAAAACAAACCCGACCCTGTCGACCGTCAGAGGACTAATTCTGCTCATGGATACAGCAGCATCTGGATCCCACATCGCCGGCGACCGACAATCCGCCCCGGGAAGCGGTCGGAGCCGGGAGGAGGCGGTGGAAATTAGACGGGCGAAGGAGCCTTCTCATGCTATCAACTGTGTGTTACGAAACAAACTTCTCCCGCCAAAGTTTCCCGGCTCATGAATTAAAACCATAATATATATTTGCCTGCTATTGTTTCCAAACATGGCTCCGTATTTTTACCATCTTTAATGTTTTCTCTAACATATGTATGTATATGTCCAACCGATCTGAAGGAAGTTGATCCTAATCATTCTTATTGTTATAATTATATTTAATAATATTTTCAAGAGAAACTTTGTCATTTTCCTAGGCTTATTTATGTACACGGGTAATTTTATTTTAAGAGATAGAAGTTTAAGATTTACTATTGCGCATTTATTTAAGGTACCCATCGATAGGATTTGGTCAGGTATCGTCTAAAATAAACCCACTATTTAAGCTTAATTTATAAATAAAATTCAACTATTTATCATCTAACTTTCTACCTTCAATACCAAGGCTCTCTATTTATCATTACAGTAAAACCAAAGCCGATAATTTATTAAACAGTTAACTATTTAATTATTCAAGCTACATACTTATAATAATACTCAAACCATATAATAATAATACATGTTCCAAAAGGTAAAACTAAGTAAAAATATATTTTAAAAACATAAATAAGGTATTTAATAATTTTATTAATAAAATATTAATTTTAAAAATTTATGAATTATTATTCGTCTTAACTAAAATTATAATATAGGAATCACAAATAAAGTACCAGGTACCCATTAATTTATTATCGAATCCAACTATTTATATTTGGGTTTTTTTTTTCAACCAAACCCTATTATTAATTATCAAATAACTTATTATTAAAGTTCGATTGGGTCAAATTTTATGGGTACCTGACCCAAGCTAATTTATTAATTAAATTATTAATGACTCAGTACTTACGAACGGGAATGATATGAAACTTCATGACAATTTTATCTTGTCAAGCTTCCTTGGTATAATTAACTGTGTTATCCTAGTGCTCTTTGGTAGTACTTGATATAACTTGATCACTAATAAAAGTATGTTTATAGGAATTTATCGGTCGCGTTTGCTCGTCTACTAAATTTATAAACAGAACGTCCTAACCATTTACTATTTAAAATGCTCTGATACAGTTATGTCTGGTATAGAACTGTGAGCCTTTCAATAGTGTTTATGCATACTAAGCGCAGCAATAATACTTCCACCTCTGTATGAAAATTTGAAAAAAGCATAATAACGAATGCTTTGAATCTAAAATTCCCAATTTGTGAGGAATTTTCCATTTCCTACAGTACGCATGTCCAAAGTTCTATATGGTCATGCTCACTTATATCTACGTCATAATTTTATTATGTTGACAATTCAACCTCCCTTGGAAACAGTGTTATTGAATCGCCATAGTATCTTACCTTCGAAGTGAAAGCAAACCAACTGAACCAAAATTTTAAACTTAAACCAAACCTGATCTTCGAACAGCCTTTCAATTACCTAAAAATAAATCGAACCGTACACAAAAGTTTTTCAAAATCAAACCAAACAAAACTAAAATATTTTGGTTCGATTGACACCATAGTTACTAAAACTCTATTAAAATTAATTATATCTTTCATAATAAGTAAAATTAAAATATGGTTTGACCATCACCAATTCACCATCAAATTAAAAAGTATTTATCGATAGATATCTCGTTGAACATCTAATATAATAATTATAAATAAATCAAAAATAATAATAATTTACATAAAACAAACATATTAAGATTTTTATATATTTTTTTTATTTTAAATTGGTTTTTGTTCGATTTGGTTCCAAACAGTACTTTCACAAACTTAAAAATTTTGTCTAACTTTATCTATAAGATGAAAAATCGAATCAAAGTGGAGCGAAATTTTCACACTCAACGTATTGAAGCAAGATTTGCGAACTTCTATGTGCAGCCATTTTAAGAACCAACATCCGATTATAAGATTGTGGCAAGGCTTCCATATTTTTTGTTCTCATTTGTCACAGTTTGCCTAAGTGGGAACAGATCCATAATCCAAACTGCAATTATTTAGGGTGAGTGATTAAGAATGATAATCTGATGCATCGATCGGGTGTACTAACCATCATCAGCCTATGAATTTGATAATTTGACAATAAAAAAGGAACAAAAAAAAAACAGTCATTAATATCAAAACATATACCAAATACCATATAAAGGGATTGGAGTTTCTCCTACAAATAAAGAGGGTCAGTCAGAATTAGAAAAACAGGGTCAATAGGGCTCTGAATTAACGGAATGTCTCCACTAAATTCTTTCTACCACAAAATTTCACCATCCAATCACCAATTCCAACTCCTTCCCTATGTACGTATGTATATATATATATATATATATATATCATCATCATCATCATCATCATCATCATCAACATAGAACTGATAAACACTAACAAAATAATACTGTAGAAATCAATCAGATCAAAGGCATAAGCCAGCCGCATACAAAAACCCATCCCTTCCTCCATCAGAACAGAGTATGGCCAGAAGACCCAAAAAAAAAAAAATCCTACTTTTTTAATATAAGCAAGACCAGAAGAAGAAAAAAGAGACAACTTATCAGTCCTGGGCGTCGGCCTTCCTCCCCACTCCGTCCCCATCCCTCCTCTCCTCCATGAGAAGGCCGGCCTCCTCATCAGCCTGCGCGCTCTTCTTCTGCGCATCCTTCGCCTTGAGCGCCTGCAATTTGGAGTGGTTGTAGTAGGCCACGCCGAGGAAGGCAATGCCGTAGCCCAACAGGTTGACGGTGGTCACCCTGTCCCGGATGACGGACCAGGAGAAGGCAATCAAAAGCCAGTCTTTGACGACGCCGGCGACGTTCATGGTGAGGGCGGAGGTCTTGCCGATGAGGAGGAAGACGGCGAGGTTGAGGAGGAAGGCGCAGACGGAGTTGGTGCCGAAGGTGAAGAGATCCGGAGTGAAGGAGGCGGCGTCGCGGAGGGCGGGGAACTCGACGACCACCCAGGGGAAGAAGAGGAAGAAGAGGCAGCAAGGGGCGACGTAGTAGAGGGAGGTGATGGGGTTGAAGGATATCCCCTTGGAGTTGAGGAGGATCTGGATGAGGACGAGGCGGGTGGCCTCGAAGGCGACGGCGGCGAGCTGCAGGGCCACGCCGGTGAGGTCGAAGCGGGCCTCGCCGTAGGCGGCGATGCCGACGCCGAGGGAGATGGAGAGCATGTTGAGCAAGGTGTCGGACTTGTAGTGCTCCTTCTTGAAGAAGACGCCGAGGGTGTAGACGGCGACGGGCATGAGCGCCTTGAGCATCTGGATGAAGGAGACGGAGAGGTAGATGTAGGCGGAGTTGGAGAACCAGAGGGAGA
>JAVDBV010070238.1:0-13760 GCA_032619315.1 Piper longum
TATATATATATATATATATATATATACACACTGCTTTCCTTCTCATCATTTGGTTGATCTTAGTTGGGGTTTGTGAACCAATTATATATACCTGCAGACAGAAGTCAACTACCTGGGGCAACTCCACCATGAAAATCTAGTGAAACTCATTGGGTATTGCACAGAGGATTGCCACAAATTGCTGGTGTACGAATTTATGCCAAAAGGAAGCTTGGAGAATCATTTGTTTAGAAGTAAGTAGTATCTTTGCTTTAGACAAAGCATTTCACACTCGGAGGTGACAATAGATGTGTAAGGCCACAATCCCCTCATCTTCACAAACCAAGAAACACTAACTCTTCTATATATATTTTTTACTTTGAAGGAAGCGTTCAACCAATTCCCTGGACTACCAGGATCAATATTGCGATTGGAATTGCAAGAGGGCTAACATTCTTGCATAATCTGGAGTCTCTTGTGATCTTCCGTGATCTGAAGGCATCAAACATTCTACTTAGTTCTGTATGCCCGAGTCTTCGCAAATCATAAATAAACTCCGTTTTCTCTGTTTTCCATGTATAGTAATTAAAAACATGATTTGTGGACCTTCCATGTATATACAGGACTTCACACCAAAACTGTCAGATTTTGGGTTGGCCAGGGATGGTCCTACGGGAGACAATACTCATGTGTCCACCAGAGTTGTGGGAACACGAGGCTATGCTGCCCCAGAATACGTTGCAACAGGTTTCCTTTCTTGTCCACATAAATCAACTTAAGTAACCATTCATTTTGTTACACTATACACTAAAATTTGTAAAGTTAGAAGCAAGAAAGTCGAATGATTCTGTGGATCGTTTCTACTGCTCTTGGGGAACCAGGTCATTTGACAATAAAGAGCGACGTATACAGCTTCGGAGTAGTATTGTTAGAGCTGATGACAGGGAAAAGGGCAATGGATGAAGAGAGACCAGGCGTGGAAGAGACTCTGATGGACTGGGCAAAGCCATTTTTGAGCGATGAAAGAGGAATATTTAGGATTATGGATACAAGACTGGAAGGGCAGTACCCCAAAAAAGGAGCCCAAGCAGCTGGTGCATTAACTCTCCGCTGCTTGGATGCAGACCCCAAGAGCCGGCCTATCATGAAAGATGTGTTAACCACCCTCGAACTTCTGCAATCGGCAAAGACTGCCCCGGGAACCCCACTTAGGCAGCAGCCAGCAGGGACTCCGAGATAGGTGAAGTGAATATTCTGTTTTATTATATGCGAGAAAGTAGTCTATGACATATATACAAATATATATGCTGCATCTATAAATCTCGAACGTGGTTTTGTACATGTTTTTTTATTTTTTTTGACCAAAACGGATGTATGAGAATGTATTCTTGCTTCAATCGTATTATCTTGAAGGAGTTTCTTTGTTTTACTATACTTTCTTTACCATCAACGGCCGCAGTGCGGAAAGGGGTGAGCATAATCATGACAATGGAAGAGCAATAATTCCAGCTTTATTTCCTTCAAATAGTTTTCAACTGTTTTCATGTCACTGAAAAGGTAAAGCTACCTTCGAAAATTACAGGAAACAAGAAACTAAAACAAAATTAACAAAAAATGTACTACTTTTCTCGACAACAAGAAAATGTTTGCATCGTCTTATAAATTCAATTGGAGGGATCCCCATTCCCCAAGACAAAGCAGAATCTAAGTTGTTCCCTAATGCTATCAACTTTCGCGCATGCATTATCACCACATCCTTCTAATTCTCATTATCCCCAGAGCCTCCTCAAGATGACCTTCTTGTCCTTCTCCACCCTATGGTCCAAAGCTGGGAACTTGATAGAATCATAAGCTGTGTCTAGAACAATGTGATTACAAGGTTTTACTTGGAATGAAGGTGAAAAAGCTTGGATCCTTAGGATGCTTCTGACATCTGGGTCACCAACTGCAATTATGCGACTCCAAATTCTCGAGAAGAAACTTATCCGGCTCAATGTCCAAAGAAAAAACATAAGAATCAACAGGGTAGAAAAAACCCAGAAAAACATAAGTTCCGAAAGCATACAAGTTTATAATGTCGGCCAATCTCGCCTAAGCACACTATGATCAAGAAAATATACTCTCAATTCAAATAAAAAGAAGTTACTTTCAAACTGAATAATAAATAGAGAGAAACTTGTAACTACATCAAGAATAATGAAAAATCCTTACAAAAGTGATTTATCTTTCATTAATAAAAACTCTTTTAAGCCTTGGTAATACCTTCTTCTGAACAAGGTGTCAATTCCTTTTGAACTTTTTCCTCTTTCATTATCCCTCTGGCATGTTTCAGAAAACCTTTTGATCGGGATTGGACCAGCAAGAGCTTCAACTCCTCAATCAGCGCCTAACACACGATAATTGAGAGAAAATTGTTAATCGAGAGAAAATTATCTGAAGTGTTCACCCCAAATGTAAAAACAAAACAAGAGAATTGAACTGCATTCCATTGTTAGCAAGTGTAATTTGTTTTGCCACTTTTATAACGGGTCAGAATATCATAAGAAGGACGAGCGTACAAAAGGAAATTATACTCAAAAACATTTCTCATTGCTAATAACCCCAACATAATGGAGAGATTATTGCCACTGTCAGCATCACAAGTTTAACTAACGAGGAAAGTGTGTCAGAGTATATAAACTGCAATCACCAACAGTGCACAACCCTTTTTCTTTTATTATAGTGAATAATAAGAAAATTCAACCCTGAAAAACCTCATTAATATTCAGAATAAAAAGACCCTAACCATGGCTCACTACTCATGTTATTATGCAAAGAAGGTCCCCACCACCTTGAGTCATCACTTCTGTAACTCGATACAGGTAAAATAAATCCCAAAGTTTGCCACTACCAAAGCCCCATCCCAACAAGCCATTCCAAACAAATAAGTTGCCTCATATAGTTGTGACAACTGACAACTGTTGGTGAAGTCCTAAAAACCAGCCATCAAATTCAAAGTTCACACCACCCTCTCTGAACTTCAAGCATGGTGAAAATTTTAAATTAAATCAACAAATTCAGAGGGAAAAATATTGCAGGGTCCTTTTTATCCGCTCAAAGTCATGAAGAAACTCCACATTTGATCAAATTATAAATGAAAAAAATGATTTGTGGGTAGTTGATAAAATTCAGGGCATAAAAGTAGCAGGAAAAATACTGCACGTGCACAAGAATTCAGCAGACATTAAACACAACATTAGCAGCAGATGAATAGTTGCAAGCTAAAATATTTTGAAGGACAACCATACCTTTCAGGATTGTGTGTGCTCAGTAGCTGCTGTTTAGCATTGTCTGCAAGTGATTGAGGATGGCAGTATAGAACATATACTTCCGGCCTCTTCCCAGCTAAGCAATAGGACTCTGCCAACCAAAAGCACCTAAAATTTTCACGAAAAAGAATTTAAAACGTGCTTTCAAACAAAAACAACTTGCATTTAACATATACAGTACAAATATACCGAAACAAATATCAATACGCACTTCAGCCACTTACCAATCAACTAAAATTGTAATTTATAGAAGATAATCTTGAAATTCCATGCATAAATGACAATTATGTAAAAAAAATCCTTTAAACAGATTCCTCCTAATTCTGAGCATATATAACAAGTCATCCACCAAAAATTGAAGTACGCAAATATGGCCTATTTGGTAACAAAATCATATAGTACAGACTCATAATTCCCATCAATATTATCATGTGTAATCGACCCAAAAAATAGTTGGGGACTAGGATGCATAGCAAAGTTCATACGGTTGCTTACTTTCTCTGAATTGCACAAGAATATTCAGTGAAACACCCATGAGTGTTTGAAGAGAAAATCATTACAAAATCTTGGTTCAAAATCAACCAGCATTATTTTGAAAAAACAATTACATGGTATCAAAGGCAAACATTTCAGCCTGAAAAGATAGACCCCTTAAAGCATAAGCTTCAAGGATTCTTTTTCTTCTGGTGTTATATCTCTTCCAGTCTAACTAAATCACAAAGATCAGTAGTATTCTGTCAAAGACAGTATGTAATTTCCTATCAGTTACTTTATCAAGTCAAATAAAAGAGAAAAATGTTGATGGGGAAACTAGTACCTGTATCAGAAGATCATACAATCGAACAAGTTCTTCAGGCTTTGTGACCTTCTCTCCCTTGTCATCTTTGTGCTTAGATAACATTTACTCCCCAAAATATCGCAATAAGACACAAAAATATGTTTCATTAGAAAAATTTAGAGCCATACTAAGTCATTATGAATGCTGCTCTTTGCTTCATGGTATGCAGAAAATAATTTATCAAAGATGGCAAGTTTTTTATCCTCTGGAACTGATTCTGCTGCTGATCCATGAAGACTCCTCCCCAGTTCTCTCGCTGTTTTATTTAGAGAAAAAAAACATAATTACCTTAAAATAGTAATAACTGATGGAAAAAAAGAAAAGAAAAAAAAATCAGTGCGGATTGACAATCAAACATAAAGCAAGTTAAAAATCGCCTAAAGTTGACAGTTAATAAAGCATTGCGCCTAATGTACAAATTAAGGCACAACCACGGGAAAAAAATCAGCCAACCTAATACTTCTGCTGTTTGCATACAGCCAGTGAAATTACATAAAGGTCTACAAAAGATCAATTCCATGATCGTGGGCCACAATGAATAGACCAAATTCAGATCTCCATGCGTCAATACGGAGAAAAAAATGAAGTAATAATCAAAGTACCTCTGCCTCCAGAGAAGTTATGGAATCTCCTTCGATAACTGGCACCCAAATGAGCAAATAATGTGGCCAGTTTTGTCGCTTTTCTCTTTCTACTGACAATAGAATTGTCTTATCATCCACTTAAATCATGTGAAATCGATTTTTTCTCCATTGCATAACTCCATGCCCTTTCTGCCAAGTAAAGAAATGCCTGTTCTGGACACCGATAAGCAAAAGGAACGGATCTGTTACTTCATTAGATTTGGCTCAATAGTGACAACAATAATCCTTAAGCTTACATAACTTCAAAATATTATCAGAAGAACAGTTTTAAGATATCTGCGTCTTAACCAGAAAAAAAAAAATACACGCAATAATTCAACAAGAACACCTTCAATCTGGTTGAACCAAGCATGCCCACGCGCACAAGTGGACTGATACCAATTAATATTCAAACAAACAACGAACAACTAATGTCATTCAATTGTGATATTAGATTTTTAAGTAAGATTACATTATTTTTCATATTTTATTATTTATTAAATGTCTTTTAATTTATTTTTTAAATGGTCATAAAATTACGTTGTTACTTATTATTTTATTCAAAAATTAAATACATACTTATTAATTTGTATAATTTAATTTTAAAAATTACTAATATATATTTTTAATAATCTTTTAATAAAATTTTAAGATTTTTGCACATGGCACAAGATTATAACTAGTTATTAATAAAATGGAACTTTAAGTGAGGCTCATAAAAAATAGAAAATCCAATTAGTCAAAATGCAACAAAAATTTGAACAAATTATTTTAATTTATATTCTTATTTAATTACAATTTGTCTTTAAATTAGAATTTATCTCTAAGTTGTCATATAGTTAAGTATTTCTCATTATTACTGGGGGTTTATTTATATAATTAGAATCTAATTTTAGCATAGGTTACGCATGACCCATCTTATATTGCTTACAGAAGGAGAAGAATAATAGGACTTTCAAAATTAAAAAATATTAGTGTCTGTCTTAGGTTGTGGGAGTTGTATTATTTAATACTCATGTTATCATGTAAAATCTTAATACAATGAGGAATATTTTTCAATGTGAAAATAATATAAGCCACATCCTATCGACATCATTATACAAAAGGCAACAATATTTCAAGTGTGTTATAAATTGAATATATTTACATAAAATGACGATGGTTTCTTCCCAACGATGCCTTTTACACATTTGAGACGCAAAGTTGACAATTTTATTTATTGAAGACAAATCACAATTCATTTACAAATCATGGTGTCCCATATGTCAAATAGGCAATTTTCGGTCTCCAATGTATACAAAGCTCCATCGGAGTGGCCATGCTTGCAAAAGAAAAAAAAAAGCTTATTAATTTTGTCCACAAAACTCAAAAGAAAAAAACAGCAAAATCAATAATTATTTGCGGCTGAGGAGAAAAAAATATTCCGTGGTTGTTGGATTTTTACTTCGTTCAGTGGAACAGAGTTTTAAATTTGATAGGAAACTCTTCAATTAAAAAATAAGAATTACTATTCATAAATATATTATAAATAATATAATAATAATAATAATAATAATAATTATTATTATTATTATTATTATTATTATTATGCTCTTACAGTCATCAAGAAGCTGGTTGCATGAAGAGTCCAGAGTGGGCCCCTCCAAGTCCCTCCTTTCATGGTGCTTCTTCGTTGCATGCAACCGACTTGTTCAAGTTCCATGCTGCTTGTTAGTTAAAACTTTTTATTGCTACGAGTATGGAGTATGCACTTTTCCTATTGTCCGTTTTGGGGTTGTTTTACCTCGCAAGATTTGGGACATCGAACCGGTTTTCAGGTACCTGAATGAACTTGAAAAACATCCAACCTTGACAAAAGCATGGACAAATGCATACCTTACTCTGACTGGTGACTGAATCTGTTAGGAAGTATTAAGATACCTTTCTTCGTCTCTCTTTCATTGGAGTAGAAAGGTATTCTATTTTATCTTCCTTGAGTGTGTTGGAGAGTCATGTTTATTAGGTTCTTATTCTGTGTTGAATTTTCTGCACAATCAATAAAAAACTCCTCCGGCTTGTGCATCACCAGTCCTATGCCCAGACGGAGGTTGGCATTTGAGAAGGGTATCTGACAATATAAAATTTTGTCATTTATGATCACATAAATCTTAATTTTAGGATCCATTTCTCCACCTCCCTTTGCATATCAGTTAGAAGAAGTGCTGACAGCTTCAGAGATTTTCTGTCTCTATCACATCAAATACTTTCATGTTTTTTGTAGGACACCATCCAGTTACCCAAAACAGTTCGGTCATCACAATTATACAAGTTTAGAACGCTGATACCACACAATTAGTGTATTTTCTTTTTTGTTCATATCTTCACCATCTTAATTTCTCGGGCTGGCATGGTCCGGGTGAGTGTTTGCGAGTTGTTCATTATCTTCATCCGCCTGCTACCAAAGTTTGCAATTTAGTAGTCTAAGATATTGGGTTTATGTCCTTCAAGACACAATCAAAGTGGTTGGTGGCTGTGAGCAAGAATGCATTTCCATTTATTCATGGAAATAGGCTGAGTAGGTTGCCCTTGTGATTATTTATGAGTTGTCCTTGTCTTCGGATGTGAGACGGACATTTGTCTTCAGTTTTCAAGGATTTGCACTGGTTGGCCCTACATTGCACTTCTGGTAACGACTTGATCTTGTTACATTACATTAGTTTTGATTCAACACTTTCTCAATAATTTTAGAATTTGAAAGTATTTCCTTATCATTTACTAACTGAAAAGGTCACATTTCAATCGGATCATGTTTATTTGTTAATAACTAGCAAGGACATTTTTCATAGGACACACAAGTCGATCGTTATTTGCTGTTTTGTAGTGTAGGTATTCATTTCTGAGTGAAGTTGTGAGCATATCTGGTGCCCCAGGAGCAATTTTGCGTCTTTCACTAGATCAAGTGGGTTTTCTTTCCATTTTAACTTGATATTGCTGGCAGTGTCACATGCCGATGCTCACGTTTGATTATTCAATATAGCTTAAGAATTCTTCCAGTTTATTTTTTTCGCCTGCCTTCATGGATTTTTCATAGCTTTATTGGTTGCTCTAGACGGAGGCCATCACAAGTAGTCCTCACACTTCAAGAGGTTAGATCATTGATTGTTTCTCATTATTTGGGATATAAAATGTCGCACTTATTATATTTATATTTTATAACTATCTATGCTTATCTGGTTTCTTCTTTTGTATTCATTTTGTAGGTGTGGTTTGCTTCTGTTTTGGCAAATTGGTAGTTGTGGATACCCTTCCAGTTTGTCAACTTTCAGTTTGTTCCACAACAATTCCAGGTTTGTTCAGTTGTGGAGTTTGTACGCTGTATGGTTATGCTTCATCTTGTCTACCCTTGGGTTCATTACTTAATTGTCAATTTTTGTGTGATGTTTTAATTTCCCTCTATAATGGTACAACACCAAGGTAGCATGAATGCGTTTTAGCATATATTGCCATTGCAAGTGCTGCTAAAACGTAATAAATGGCTGAAGTATGTGCATGTGGTTAGGCGTTGATGATTATATCCTCCAATGAAAATGATTTGTTGATCAAGATATTTGTGCAAACACTTCATTTATTGCAGAGTGATTCAGATTGCAGTTGTTTGAGCACTCTTCAATTTTATTGTTCACTGCTCCCTTGTTTCCACATTCATTTTAATCGCCGAGTGGCACTTATGTTTGGCGGATTTTGTGTAAAAGCTGAAGGAAAGTTCCCTATATGAAGTGAAAGTCAGCTTGGTATATTTGATCCTTCAATCAAGTAATAATGCTTCCAAATTCATTTCATTCTTCTACCTGGGATATGTATACTCACCTTGAGCCTGCTGATGAGCTTGTTATTTTGCTTTGGCCCGATCAAGTCAAGTTTGATGAAATTCTACTTTGGTTATGCCGGTGTGACTACTTGTTCAGTAGTATCTAAGAGTACAATAGTGAATGCTAGCTAAGGCATTGCTTGACAGGTTTTTGCTGCGAATATGATGGGTCCAGTGTGGAATGTGATATTGTCATGTAAAGCTCATAGAGAGATTTAACGGAGATCCACGGGTATTATTTCTTCCTGCCCGTCTTCGTCTTGAGTCTGCCATTGTAGTATGCATTTGAGCATGTGTATTCATCAATCAGTTTTAATGATTCTAGAAATTTCGTCATGCGAACCAAGGAGCTAATAAATATTTATAATGCTCTGCAGCATGAGTAGAAGAGACCATGTAACGTGGTAGAGAGGTCGATGATAAGCCTCTGCAATTTGGAGGAACGAGGGCAAGACGAGAGGCCCGGAAGAAGAGGAGCAGCCAGATTGCAGAGGTAGCACCCCTAAATTATGGAGAGTGTGGTTTAGGAAAAGAATCATGGGTGTTTTTTAGTTAGTTGATCAAATGGCATATAAAAGACCGACCACGTATGAGATATAAGGTTTGGCAATTGCCTGTGCAGATATAATCTTGTTCAAGTGGCTATGCATAAAAGGAGTGTCAGCAAATGTGGAACAAATGGAAGTGTTATTTATTCCCTCACGTGTTAAGTGTTAACATTGAATTGAAGTGCTCAAGGTCCCAGAAGCAAACTCAAAATAGAGAGCAAAAGCTAGTTTATCAGGGTCGTTGGGTCCAAATTAGTCACCAAGCTCTGCGCAGAAATCCAGGACCACGCGTACGGTACGCGATGGACATTATTCTTCTGGTGGTCCCATCCGCTGACAACACAGGCGCGTCAAACAAACACCACCTTCCGTACACTTTATTATTAGTCAAAAATTACAGCGCATCTTAATTAATCGCTTTTAGTCATCCCCTTGTATTTTTTTTTCTATATTCTCTCATAAAGCAATTGATTTAATCATTTATTTAAGATAAGAGTAGAAGCTGCTACAGTAGACAGCGTGACAAAAGGGTGAAAATAATTCAGTGGGAAGGAATGGATAGTCAACTGTATCTGGTTATTCGTTTGAAGAATAGTATATGAATATCTGGGTATTTGTTTGTATTTTTTTTTTCTATATTCTCTCATAAAGCAATTGATTTAATCATTTATTTAAGATAAGAGTAGAAGCTGCTACAGTAGACAGCGTGACAAAAGGGTGAAAATAATTCAGTGGGAAGGAATGGATAGTCAACTGTATCTGGTTATTCGTTTGAAGAATAGTATATGAATATCTGGGTATTTGTTTGTATTTTTTTTTTCTATATTCTCTCATAAAGCAATTGATTTAATCATTTATTTAAGATAAGAGTAGAAGCTGCTACAGTAGACAGCGTGACAAAAGGGTGAAAATAATTCAGTGGGAAGGAATGGATAGTCAACTGTATCTGGTTATTCGTTTGAAGAATAGTATATGAATATCTGGGTATTTGTTTGTATTTTTTTTTTCTATATTCTCTCATAAAGCAATTGATTTAATCATTTATTTAAGATAAGAGTAGAAGCTGCTACAGTAGACAGCGTGACAAAAGGGTGAAAATAATTCAGTGGGAAGGAATGGATAGTCAACTGTATCTGGTTATTCGTTTGAAGAATAGTATATGAATATCTGGGTATTTGTTTGTATTTTTTTTTTCTATATTCTCTCATAAAGCAATTGATTTAATCATTTATTTAAGATAAGAGTAGAAGCTGCTACAGTAGACAGCGTGACAAAAGGGTGAAAATAATTCAGCGGGAAGGAATGGATAGTCAACTGTATCTGGTTATTCGTTTGAAGAATAATATATGAACATCTGGGTATTTGTTTGAGGAAAAAACAATTTTGAACATGTGGGCGGGTGTACTGGGTGGAATATAGTCGAGGTGAGAAATAAAGTGCTGATCGAGGACTGGCATTGGAAGGAGAGGAAGGCTGCCCACCTGCCTGCTCATTGCCCGTTGGCTTGCAGAGGAACGCAGGGAATAGGGGTAATAGTCAATAGACTCGATACTTGAAAAGAGAATGCAAGTACGGACAGCACCCAAATATTGACTTGCTCTACGTATCACATTCACACTACCGTCTTCTCATTTGAATCCTCTGCCCACCCAACCAACTCCATTTAATCCCTGCCATACAAGTCTACAACTGCAATGCTGCCTGTCCCTTTCTCATCCGGAGAATGTGAATTTTGTTAGGTTGTTTTTTTGGCGTAAATATATGAAATTGTAATTTTATTTTAATTAAAAATTCAGAATTATAAATTTTATTGGTTAAAAAAAATAAAAATAACGTACTATATTTTTTTCTTTGAGTTTTTAGTTTTTTGGTTTTACAAAAAAAAAACGGTTGCGGCATAAGAAAAAAAATACGTGGATTGAAAAATGGTAAATATTTTATTGGGATTTGCTTACCATCATCAATTGTAGCTTTTCTAAATTTTTATATTTATAATCTGTAATTCTTTATTTATTTTCATCTAATATCGATTTTGTAGAGAACATGGTAAATTGATATTTAGGAATTTGTTCTCTTTAGGATCCATTTTGTATAAACTTATGATATAATAATTTGATCTGATTATTTGCCCTGTGGTTTTTTATTAATTTTAAAAAAAAATTACGAAAAATTAAATTATTTAATCTCTTTATTTATTTGAGACTTCTCATTATGTGTTGAAATAGAAAATTTATATTTAAATTATTCTGATTAATCCCAATAAATTCCAAGCACAATGACATCGAATGTACGTTATTGTTCCTCTCTACCTTGGCCAATTGTCTTGTTTGTTATTTTTCACCGGTTATAATTTGGTATCAAAATCTCTCAACTCTAACTCAAGCTGCATATAGAAAGAATTTGCAATGTTGGTACAAGCACTGTATGACCATCGATCTTAATCAGAGTTTAGAGTTCTCCCGGGTCCCATACACCCCCGTAGGACAAAATGCTAGCACATAGCCTGGCTCACAGTGGGCTTGATTGATGAAATGAAAATTCAAATCTATATCAGCAATGGTAAAATATGTACATAATGAAACTAGTCATGTTGAGGATGCAGGTAATGTATATGATCTGCTGATCCGTTTCGTATGATTTCCACCAGCCCAGCGTAAGATACATATTAATATTACCGAATAAGAAAATAGAGGACGAGGGTCCAAGGGAGGAAACGAAGGAACGAAAACGAAACAGGTAGCTACTAGCTAGTACTCCAATATAGTAATATCTCGCGTAACCACCCATGATTCGAGAGTTGGAAAGGTTTTGAACGACGTCGCAAAGCTCCCGTGGGGGGGACCTCTAGCTGTGGATTGATCGACGATAGCTGTGTCATGGAGCAGCAGCTGCTGCTGCTGCAGGTGGTGCTGCTCCAGTAGAAAGCTGGGTGCAGGTGGCAGGGGTACAGCTAGACGATACGACGGTTCCCGATGACGATGATGATGAGCAGGGCCTCCCTGGTCATCGAGCTTCACCGCCGGCACATCGGCTGGCGCCCCGGTGACCTGCTGCACCATCTGGCGGAAGTTGGCGGGGTCTGCTGCGATGAAGGTGGTTGACGAGTGCTTCGTCGGCCGAGGCTTGCGTTTTGCGACTCGGCCAGCTGCGACCCTAGCTCCAAGTCGGGAGGGTGGCCGCCTGCTGGGGCTGAAACTAGGAGGGGGTGGAGGAAGGAGGAAGGCGCGGATAATGGAGTCGTCGTGAGAAGGGAGTTGGGTGTGGAGGAGAGCCCAGCTTTGTTCCATGCCGCCTGCCCTGCGAGAGGATGATCATATGTTTTCCCCCGCGGCGTTGACGGTAAGGATGGGAAGGAGCCGCCAAGTGTAATTTATTTATAGGCGACGGATGGGCAGATGTGTCAAACCACGTGCACAGGCCAATGGTAATTAATATAATAATATTATTATTACTTTGTTAATTATTTATATGTTTTGAGCTGTGTCTTTTATATTTGCATTTTTTTGTAGAGATGCCCATAATTAAAAGACTATAATTATAATTACATACCATGTTATTATGTTGACAATAAAAAAACCAACTACTAATCCCGTGCCAAGATGCCAAGAACAATGACTTGCGAATTGTGCAAGTCCGTGCTTGCTGGTCTGCTCGAGAAGACGTCGTTTGCATGAGATATCCAACGATTCATGAAATCCAAACTTCTTTCATTTTTCTTCTCTGTGACTGATGTACTAGCCGCTTCACGAAGGCCTTCCTCTCAAGTCCAAACCAGATCTTGGTTGTGTCCATCATCCTGCTTAAACTAGATGGTATGGCTAGATTATCTAAGTAAAATGCAATAACATATATACCAAGTGTATCAATGGGTCATTTATAAATAAAATTTTATTAAATCAAATGTGCCACTACTCACTTTAGTTACAAAAATTGGCCGATTCCATTTTGAATCCGCCGATTTTAATCGCATCGGGATGAATCCGATCTGAAAAATAAAGAAAAATCGGGTAAAGGAAAATTAGACCATGAATCGGCCGATTTTGGCCTATTCATGCCGATTCAAGACCGATTCTGAATCAGTAAAAATCGGGTCGAATTGGTTTATATGATAAATTATTAAAATACCCTTAGTATCTTAATAAATTAAATACTTATGCATCGGCAAAATGGAATCTATCAATTTTACTGCCTCCGCCTGTATGTTGCTGGTGGCCCTCCCTCCACTACCGGGGGGAGGTGGGCTAGAGCGGGAAGAGGCAGGGCGGGGTGGGGCGGAGCCGGGTGGAGTCGGGGCGGGGCTTGGCCAGGGGGAGGCGGGGGAGGTGGGGCCAGGGGGGAAGGTAGGGTGGGGCAGGACAGGGCGGGGCGGGATGCGGGGCTTGGCCGGGGGTAGGTGAGGCGGGATGCGGGGCTTGGCCAGGGGTAGGCAGGGCAGGGTAGGGCAGGGCTTGGCTAGGGGTAAGGTGTAAAACCCGTGATTCGAGTCACGGTTTTATAGTCGTTAGCGATCGGTTCAGCCGTCGGTTCGAATTGGGCGTATTTCAGAACACGTGTACTGAGCCGATGCCGGTCACGTGTATGAGCTGTGAGGGTAATGTGTAGCGAGGATGTGATGAT
>JAVDBV010070239.1:0-10408 GCA_032619315.1 Piper longum
GGGGGGGGTTGGCGGTGGAAGAATGCCGACTTGGGGCGGCGGCGGCTTGGCCGTGGACGGGCAGGGGGAGGGCGGTGGTGGCCGGGGGCCCCGGCCATGGGAGGTGGCGGAGAGGATCGCGGCGGCGGGTGGTGTCGCAGGCGGGTCTCGCAGGTTGGACGGGTCTGGCAGGGCGGGCTGGTGGCAGGTCGTAAGTGTAATGATATCATTCGGCAGCGTATGGTGCGCTGAGATTGATTTGTAAAGTACAAAGTATAATCAACGCTTCTTTTGAGTGTTGGTAAATAATTGATAACCTTGTCTAGTATGAAAATGTTGGGCTCACACTCATGGCATATTATTCGTGCCCAATAATGATTACGAGATAAAAAAAAACCCATATGGAATATCTAAAATTTTTAATCGAAAAATGATATAAATATTGTTAGAATTAGAAACAGTCTTTAAATTATTTTAAAAAATGTTAAATTGGAGTAATTCAAAGCAGCACTAATGCGGGTGATTCATTTTTATAATTATGATAAAATTATTTTTTATTACCTAATCATTTTTACAATCGAAGGCTCAAATTAGTCTACATTTACATTAGATGATATAAATCATTTTTATGGTAAAAGTAAAAGTAAATATAAAAAGAGTGTGTACGACCCCCCAGCCCAGGCCCCACTCCAATCCCCACCCTCCCCATCGCACCAGAGATTAGTATTACCGAACGTCTGCCGCCGCCGGAGGCCACTATGACGGCGGAGGTCGCGACCATGGCCGTCGAAGCCCCGGACGCTCTCCCGAATGGCTCCGTCGACAACGGCGCCCCCAAGAAGTCTAAGGAGAGCGAGCGCCGCCGCCGCCGCAGGAAGCAGAAGAAGGCTCTCAAGCTCTCCTCCTCCGGCACCGCCGCCGCCGCAGATGGCGGTAGCGATGCGGACGATGCCGAACAGGATGCTGACCCGCCGCAGGTTTTGCCTTCTTTGCTTCTTACCGCTTCCCTTTCGTTGCGGATTCTATGGTTTCTTTCTTCGCCCGCCCCTCCCCCCAATAGTGAGAAATTGGTAAAACTTGCAGGCCGGGGAGCAAGTAGAGATAGAGTATGTGCCGGAGAAAGCGGAGGTTGAAGATGGTTTCCTTGCCGAATTCAAGCGGGTCTTTGAGAAGTTCAATTTCAACGATGGTGTTGTTGGTGCCGAGGTATATTGCTAGTTGATTCCTTTTTTATTTTTAGTTTTTTTTTTTGGTTCTGTAATCATTCTTTCCCATGATTCGAACAGGAGAATGATAAGCTAGATGATGGAGCTGCGGATGGGGCAGCCAAAAAGAGTCTGGACTCTGATTCGGAGGAGGAAGACCATGATGCCGGGCAGAAAGATAAGGGTTTCTCTAACAAGAAAAAGAAGGTATGGGTCTCATGATCTGCATGGTTTGTTGTTGGGAGATCTGTGATATCCCGTGATTAAATGATTTTAATGCTTTGCAGCTTCAACGTCGGATGAAAATTGCTGAGCTGAAGCAGATCTGCTCCAGACCCGATGTGGTTGAGGTGTGTGCTATCTTGTAACATTTAAGTATGTTGTGTCGAAAATTTTTTATGTTCTGCTTCCGTGTGATTGTACCATAAAATAATATTGACTGTTAGGCCGTTATGTCTATCGATTGCATTTATTAACCGAGAACATAAGTTGATGCCTTGTTTTTCATAGAGTGGATCCTGAACCGACCTTAAATCAGGTTTAAGGTGGAAATAGAATATGATGAGGTAGAAGTTAAATCTTATTGTATGCAAAGAAAGAGAAGTTATAGATTAACAGTGTCAAACTGATATTTCGTATGTTTTAGAGACATACCATGCAATATTGATGACCAGTATAGACTATATGTAGTTACTTTATGAAATATTATTGAAACCTTAGTTAGAACTACAACAATTCTGGTCTTACACTGCGCTATTATCATTTGACCAAGACCTTTTTCCTAGTATAGTGAGTTAAACGAACTAATCATTATATATATGTATGTATATATATATATATATGACTCCTTACTCCTGAACTGATGGAGAGGATTCGAGTGTGGATAAATATGACTTGCCACCAACTTTTGAACCATATATTTTTCTTATATCTACTAATAGAAGGTTTGTTTTTTCCCCCCAGGTGTGGGATGCAACTGCAGCAGATCCAAAGTTGCTTGTGTTCTTGAAATCTTATCGAAATACTGTTCCTGTGCCTCGCCATTGGTGTCAAAAGCGAAAGTTTTTACAGGTTGGTGATGATCTGGACGCGAGAAAAGTAGGGAATTAATACCTCTGACATGCATATCTGTTGTTTAGAAGTATATGGGAATAATATTGAGAGTTTGGGGGAGGAGAATAAGTCAATAAGATTCTACCTCCTCTTATACATATACATGGTTCTTGCAGGGTAAGCTGTAGCCTTCCATGGAGCCTGAAGATCGCAATAAATCTGCCAGAGGGGAAATGTGAATGGTGTCTTAAAAAAAATATGCTAGGGTGGGTGGGGTATAAATAGTTGTCTCCGAGTAGATACTCTGACATTGTTTTTAAGGACTTTAGATTTGACAGGGCAGGTCCAGCCCCTATTCTTTTTTGCTTTTTTTTTTCTGATACATGATGCAATGAAGGTCCTTGATTAGTTCTGGAACTGAACTTTTTCTTTCTTGATTATGCAGACGTGGACTCTTTCAATGTGTTATGTTTCAGTTACAGATAAATGTAGTCCAATTTTTAAGTTTTTTGTTGTTTTGTTTATGTCTTGTCTTTCGTTTATTGTGATTGTAGGGAAAGCGTGGTATTGAGAAACAGCCGTTTCAACTTCCCGATTTCATAGCAGCCACTGGAATCGAAAAAATTAGACAGGTTTGGTAGTGCTTGCCAAAAATATGATAGAGTTTTCTCAATTACTCATTGTTAAAAATATTTTAAAAGTTACTTGACTACACATTGCATGAATTTTTTTCTCTTCAGTTGTATGACAGCATCCTTCTAAATTTTCTAGTGTTGTGGTGATTATGAGACTAATGTTGGATGGTTGGCATGAACATTTATCCCGTTTTGAATCTTGATTTCAGGCATATATTGAGAAGGAGGACAGCAAAAAGCTGAAACAAAAGCAACGTGAGCGTATGCAACCTAAAATGGGAAAGATGGACATTGACTATCAGGTTCAACTTATATCTTAGGTTATGTGCGACATAACATTTTTCACTAATCGGCAATTTGTATGGTCCATATATTTGACTTCCAACTCTCAGAAAGCATTTGACATCATTGTCTATCTTGCTGGCAGGTTCTTCATGATGCATTCTTTAAGTATCAGACTAAGCCAAAGCTGACCACTCATGGTGATTTATATCATGAAGGAAAGGAGTTTGAGGTATATTTCTATGGGTAGCTAAAGAAATTAAACATATTCATTAATATGTCAGTACCATAGTTTGCCCAATTAGATTACTGATACAGATTAGACCTAAAAAAATCTGAAATGTATCAGATTGGTTTGTGTCATACTGGTAGAAAAAATTATTTATGAAAAGATTGTTTTTTCATGGGATTGAGCAAAATATCAATTTAAATGAAATTTCCATGTACAATGGTTTTTTATGATATTTTTAAAAGTGTAACAATGCCAAAAAAATCTATGTGAACAAGTATGAACCTTCTCTATTTGACTTTCGGTTTTGGCTGGATTTTAAATTACTTATGGTTAAAGAGCATTAAATTTTGAAAGCATGAGATCAGTGTGGTACATTTTGAGGGTTTTCAAATAAGAATTCTTAGTTTCCCTTTGCAACATTTCTTATAATGGATGCAGTTAAAGAAGTAAAATATTCCACCATATTCCATATAGTTTGAATGCAAATACATTTCTAAGATGGATGAGCTGTTATTACTGGTAGGTTTTTGTAATAGGGTATGGAGACTATCACTTTTATTATTGTGAAGAATGTATTGGTTAACTTGTTGAAATAATTCCATTTATGCAGGTGAAACTTAGAGAAATGAAACCTGGAATGCTGTCACATGAACTCAAGGAAGCTTTGGGTATGCCTGAGGGTGCCCCTCCTCCGTGGCTTATAAACATGCAGGTTTGGCATGTTAAATCTGTTTTGTTTTGTTTCCTAAATTGCACAAACAGTTAAATGATTTTGTAGTTCCTTTCTCTCTTTGGATGCTTTCATGGTCTCTTTTTCTTGCTTGTGACTTAAAAGAGTAAACAGCATCCATCTTTCTTATCTCGAAATTATTAATTATTTAACAAACGATTATTTTTGTTGATAGAGATATGGACCTCCACCTTCATATCCTCATCTGAAAATTCCTGGTCTAAATGCTCCTATACCTCTTGGAGCCAGCTTTGGTTATCACCCTGGTGGCTGGGGCAAGCCTCCTGTCGATGAGGTGCATACTGTAAACATTTTTACAATTCGTATTTATTTATCTTTTTTTTTGCCTAAATTTACATTATTATTGTAGTATGGACGCCCATTATATGGAGATGTCTTTGGGGTTCAGCAACAAGATCAGCCAAATTATGAGGTACAACAGCTTCCATGTCTATTTTCATCTTTGTAGTGTCAGCAACGTATGCAGCTTTTGGAGCTCTTAGTTGTATCACATGAAATTATAATTTATGCCAATATTAGGAGGAACCTGTAGATAAGAGCAAGCATTGGGGCGATTTGGAGGAAGAAGAGGAGGAGGAGGAGGAAGAAGAGGAAGAGCAGATTGAGGAGGAGGAGGAGCTGGAAGATGGAATTCAATCTGTTGAAAGCCTATCAAGGTTCTCTTGTCTGATTGATATTAATATTATTGTTAATTATTTTGGCATCTGTTGTTGCTATATTTGCTATGATGGTCGAATCTTTAATTATAGCATTATTATTGGTACAGCACTCCAACGGGTGTTGAAACACCTGATGTCATTGATTTGAGGAAACAGCAACGAAAGGAGCCTGAGAGACCTCTTTACCAAGTGTGTCATCTTATCGTTCACATTGCTTTTGTGTTGAAGTAAAGTTTACTTGATAGTTTCGACTTTTATGTAGGTACTTCCGGAGAAAGAGGAAAAGATTGCTCAGGGAACATTGTTTGGCACAACACATACGTACGTAAATATTTTCCATTATTAGTGATGAAAATTAGATGTTTTTATGGCTCTATTTTTTAAACTAATTTTGTTTTCTTGTTTTCTGGACTTAGATATGTTGTTGGATCAGGTACACAAGACAAAACTGCTGCCAAAAGGGTAAAGATTGAATTTTTCATTATAGTGTTTTTGCTAATTCATCAAAGTTCATTTTTTAAGAAAGATCTAAAAAAATAAGACCTTTGCATATTAATTTCATACTTTTAAGAAATTATCTGCCAAATATTTTTTGGATTCTTGCCCTTGTCCCTTGTCATAATTAAACCTGTTTCATCAGGACTAGGATTTCTATCCGAATTTAGAAGTTTTTTTAATATATTTCTCTTTTATTTCAATTTTAAGTGTATATATTTGTTAGCGGTCACGTCTAATGTTTTGTATTCTTGATTTTATCAGGTTGATCTGTTGCGGGGGCAAAAAACCGACAAAGTGGACGTTACCCTACAACCAGAGGAATTAGAAAGTTTGGAAAACGTTGTTGCTGCAAAGTATGGAGATTTGTTATCATTGGTTTATTGTTCTTTCTTTTTTTAAAAAAAAAAAAAATTGAAGATGGCATTAGTAATTGTTGCAACTCCTTGGCAGGTATGACGAAGCAAGAGAAGAGGAGAAACAGCGTAATCTGCCAGAAGATTTTAGTGACATGGTTGCTGAGGTATGTCAGTTCATTCACGGTTTACTTTCTCAGTTGTGGGAAATTAATTGATTGCAATTTAAATACACCAATTGCAGAATGAGAAAAAGAGGAAGCGAAAGATGCAGGAAAAGGAAGGGAAATCGAAGAAGAAAGATTTCAAGTTCTAAAATGTTTCTCGCAATATAGATGCAATGCGTTTTTTTGGTCCGGTTAGCATCTCTTGATGTTTTCATGTCTATGACTATGAGAGCATGAGTCTCGGAAGTTCACTAATTTAAGTTCATAAAACTAGAAGTTTCTTAGTCAATGTATCTATTTCTTTGCTGTGACATGATTTCTAGCGACTTTAAAGATGGCTATCATGCCAGTTCTAGTAATGGTAAATTACACTGTTCTTAATAAGTTATCATCTTTAAATGACTAATTCTTTCTATTGCTATTTTCATGTTATTCTTATCGCAAATTACGTGTTACTCCTTCGATGTTCTAATTTCCCTGGGGGTTGAGAGTTTTATACATGCATATTGTAACGAGTAGCTATAACAGCTTATATGCAGTTACTGCAAGAATGTATATTAGGAAAACACCATTATATTTAGAATGAAGGAATAAAATGTAGTGCTTGTTTTCTCCCTCTTGTTCTTGATCTGTCCCAAAGTTTCAATCTTATTTATCATCTCTGTCATGTTTTCTCCCCTTTCTTTCTTAAAATTTATACCCTTGGAAACTCTGCTAGCCTTTCCTTTGGATTGGCACAAAAATCCGGTCCTCGAAACGGTGCTTCACAGGTCTAGCCACTTTGCCATGCTTTTGATCCACTTTGAATCCAAGATGCATAGCCCAGAGCGCGAGGTTCCCTCACAACCTAGCACACCATTGAGGTCCGTCGAACCTGAATTTAGTTTGTATCAGAGTTCCCATAAATACCCTATTTCTGGCGTAAAAAAGGTAGATATGGGTCAGTGGAAGAGTCGGAAAAAATGGGTGCACTTTTAGAGCAAGAAATCTCCAATTTTCTCAATACTTGGGTGTCGGTAGTCTTCACGTCAAACGATGGGATCTTAAAAAAATGTAGAGTTTTGATAATGTATGCAGTTCCAAATCATCAAAAGTTTCGAACTTTCACGTCTTGCGTTATCATTTATTTTCTTTTCTTTTTCTTTTAATCCAAACGGTTTGTTGCGCTGTGATACATAAAAATGCATCATGACGTTTACCGTTGTAATAAGATTACGCTACTTTTGCATACCATGTGACTTGCGACTATTTGTTGTAATGAAAATGAAGAGGCCGGTAATATATCAATATAATAACTTGTTTTTTATTGATTTTTTGTAACATTTTGAAAAAAAACTAAGTCAAATATTCAGGGCGGAAATTCGTGTTCTTTCGCTGCAATGTGAATATTATTATTTTTTTAACATAAACAAAGGCTACAATTTTTGGAGCTCGTATAGGTAAGAGCAGGTTCCTTCCTACGTGAGAATTCATCACATTACGTAATCTAAGCTAAGGTCTAAATAAAAATGGTCGTCAATTAAGGTGTTATTGTCAATTATAGCTACTTTTTGAATTTTTTCTTCCAATTAAACAATAACATAAGTTTTTTTTATTAAATAGCTTTTTTTTTAAAAAAATCATAAATAAAATTATCTATCTCGATTTTTTTTCCCGAGAAAATCATCTATCTCGATCAGTATGTATCTTCTATTTCCCCGGCCCAACTTAACCGAGAATTGGGTTACTCGGGTAAGAGGAGATGGCGAAGTGTTAGCGGGGGCAGTCGAACAGCCGGCATTGGACTGTCTTCTACGGGAGTCTCATCCTTTCAGCTTTTGGGCTAGAGCCAGCCATGGCCATAGGTTTCAAAAGCCCAATTTGTGCTTCATTTCCTCTCCCTTCCTTTGCTTAACCGGTTTGGTACTGACCATCATTTGGTTGCTTCCTGGATGAGTTACCAAAATGGACGATAATCGGGAAAAAAAGGATTTATAATATTATCATACGACACAAACGCACATATATCATATCATAATGGCATAAAATTTATCTATGATCGTTATTTATGTAGTATATATTTTTTAGTGAGAGTATATCTATGTAACATGGGATAATATATGTCTATGTGACATGCTGTGTACTTCAGCTAATTTGTGCTACAGAAAAATGGCTGTTCCATTCATGACTTGTTAATTTTTGTTTCTTTCCTTATTCAAGTTTCCTTCATAGATGATGCTCGAGAAATTGTCTTTCACCCAATTATCTCGAATTCGAACGTATTGCACTGTTCGAGCATCCTTGATCCACCGTGGGTTCTCTATGGAAACCAAATCAGTAGTCTTACAGAGTAATATTGCCAGAGACTATGTCAGGTGGAAAGTGAAGTGTAGATCTGAGGAACTTAATTTATCCACTTACCCTTCTATCCGAAGCACAAATTTTGTACTGCACTGCCCCCACCTTGGGCCATAATCAGGTATGTTTTTCACAAAAAAATTTCTTAACCACTTGTAGCAAAAAACTCAAAAGGCAAGTTAATTCAGTTTGAACTGCATGCCTACTATCATAAAGGAAAAAGAAATCTTCTATGAGAAGAAATATGCAGTTGAAAGTACAGCGTCTCTTATCTAAGAGCCCCTATTGGTACATAATTGAGAAGAAAATAGCTGTTGAAAGTACGAAGTTATTGCAGGATCACCTTGTTGTTTCGTGTTTAGTAATTCACCGTAATATTAATGCCCGTCTGCTAGTCAGGGTATAAACAGAATGAGGGGATTTTAGCTCTGTACATATATTGGTTACAATCTGTGTTAGCAGTCGACAATGAAAATGATATGTACGCTTAGGTCAGTCTTCTGCATCCACGAAATTTGAATATTTCATGGATGTATTTTCATAATTTTTCATTTGATATTATGTCAGGAACTTATCATAGAGTGTGTTCTTGAGTTTTCATATTGCTCATGGGTTCATTTCATTAATCTTCCTACAGGAGTCGCATCCTGCAATCATTTCCAATTTTGAGAAGTCGAAGTCAGAGCTCACATCAACGGTGAAAATCTGGTGCCCTTAGCTTTTGTTCCTTTACAAAAGCAACCTTCTTAATTATTACAGAGTTCTCCTTTATTCTGCAATTTTATGTAAAAAGTTACACTTAAGGCTTCTTATTACCAAACTAGAATCATACTCAGATGATCTATAAACTCTATAGAGTTGTCAGCCATGTTCAAACTTGTTGGGTTATCCCTCCTCCGGAAATACATGAAATCACAACTTTTTTTGGACAAAAACTTAAATTTTGTAGATTTAGTTAGTTGAAAGGAACAAGAGCAACATTGACACTTTTATTCTTTAGTTTTTAGGTTTTAGAGAAAAAGGGCCACAACGGGAGAAACGAAATTATGTGGATTAAAAGAAGGTGTATGTTTTTTTGAGATTATCTTGCAATCGGCAATAGCAACTTCGCCAAATTCTTAATCTATAATTCTCTATTTTCTTTCTTTGTGGTCAATACCAATTTTGTAGAAAGTACAGTAAATTGATATTGGGGAGTTTGTTCTCTTGTTGATTTTTTTGTATCAAAAAACTTTTTCACGCTTTCGTTACTTTTTTGGGAAGATATGATTTTGATTTTCCCAAATTTGGTTTTTTTCCCAAATTTGGGATTTTCCACGTAAAATTGGTTTGTCTGATTTTTGTATTTGTTTGGTACTTTTCATTTTTATGTGTTGAAATAGAATATTTGTGTTTGGTTTGTGTGGTTAATCCCAATAAGTGGTATCAGAGGTCATTGATTTGTTAGTAGCAAATTTGGGTTGTGGATATTTATTGCCTCGAGGTGTTATTATTGTGATAAGATAAGTAATATAAAAAAGAATTGTTGGAAGCTCAAAAAAGGCTTAAAAAATAAGGACAAGGATCAAGGAGAATAAAATATTAATGTTATACATGATGATATAGTGATTTTTTCTGATTATAGGAATAATTATTTGACAGTTGATTGTGATGCTATTTGGGTAGTTGAATTGGGAGCATCGTTCTATGTAATTCCAAACACATATACAGACATATAGAGACAGACACAAACATAGACACGGATATCGACATAGTCAGAGACGCAAATTGTAATGACCCGCCCTAACTGGGCCAAGTGTTACTTAAAAAGTTAAATTTTATAAACATAACATGCAAAAACTTGAATTATAATATGGCAATTAAATCTACAAATTTATTAATCATAAAAATAAAACATGTTATGATAGCATGCATCAAAAGATAAAATAAATAAACTATTTGAGTAAATGTCTCGCAGTCTTGGACCGTTTCCCGTAGCCACACTTATAACTCAAAAGAGTAAAAAGGAAGTCCAATTTATTATCAATTCACCAAACCTAATTTGGTAAGTGAACCGTCCACCACATTCTTAAGCATCAGTCCGAAGTTGTTCACCGCGGAGGCAATTTTGCATTAGTGATAAAACCACTAAGCCGTATAATTACATGAAACAAGTCAATATATTCCCCATTAATATTTCACAAATCTTTTAGTGATTATGAGCCTATGCCGAACTCTTATTATGCCGGGAGGGGTGGCCACCCCATCCGGTTACCAT
>JAVDBV010070240.1:0-10563 GCA_032619315.1 Piper longum
TTGTAAGTTTACAACAAAAAAAATGAAAGAGTTTCACAATATATTTACAACTTAGACTTATTAACTAGAGATTATATACCTCTCCACCATATATATATATATATATATATATATATAATTCACATGCTTGTAAGTTTACAACAAAAAAAATGAAAGAGTTTCACAATATATTTACAACTTAGACTTATTAACTAGTGATCTCATTATAATATCATTTAAAGTAGATTAACCGTAAAATATTATTTACGGTGTCAATATAATTTAACAATATAAGGTAGATTAATAATTTCGCCAAACTACGAGTCCGTACAAATGAGCCAAATTCTAGTGGTTAAAATTGATTTAATGATTTTATAATCCATGTTGTTATATTTTCACTACGCGCAGCACCCCCGGGTTGTTCCATCTTCTAATAACTTATTATCATTATACAACTTCCGAAACAGGTCGGCGACGTTGTACGGCGCCGCCCTCTTGGCGGCCGGCCGGAGAATATGTGGGTGGTGCTACCACTTCCCCTCTCCTCCCTCTCTACTCCCTCCCCCACCACTCCTCCTCCTCGCCCCCACGCCGCTCCTTCTTCCCGTCGATTGTACTCCAAATCCACACACCGCCCCCGCCATGTCCGCCGCGCCTGCTGCCCCGCCCCTTCGGTTTTCTCCCCCAAACAACCTGCCTTCCCACCGGCACCGTCCCTTTCGAGCTTCGCTGCCGCCGCCGTCTTCCTTCTCGCCGTCGGCACCGCCCGCGCGTCTACTAATGCCCCGCCCGCCATGCCTCCTCTCCTTCTCACTGGTACGCGCCTACCTCCTCCACCTTTCCTTCTCTCGATTGCCGGCGGGCGTTCTCGCGATTTTGAGTATTTGATGTTATCCGGACTTGATGCAGATAATGCTGCTGGGGAGCAAAAGAGGGCTGGAACTGATGCGCCGATGTCTCTGGTCGGTGAAGACGATGCAGAGATGAAGGCCGCTTTCGAGAAGTGGAAGTCCAAGTCTTTCGCTTTAACCGTTCCACTCCGTATCGTCTCCCTGCGCGGCTCAATCCCACCCTCATGGATCAAGGTCTTTTTTTTTTTTCATTGTTTGTTTGCTAACAAAATAATGTGATAGGTTTTGTTTTTTTTGTTTTTTCCACAAATTTGTTACCTTTTTGAATCATTAGGAGTTTACTCAAGTGCAAGGGAGGAGATTGAAGCTGCAGGTGGAGTTCCGTGCTACGCTTGAAAGTGTTTTCTCTGAGCTGTCTCTCGCTTTGAAAAATAGCAACTTGACGCCCAAATCTGCCATGGCGGCGGATCTTGTCACAATTGGCGATTCTTGGCTCAGTTTGGCTCTGAGTAGGGGTCTGATTGAACCAATTGAAGGTGCCGAAGAGTTAGAGTGGTTCAAGAGATTGAATGATAGGTGGAAGGTAAGCATCTTTTTTTTTTTTTGTTATTGTTATTGGAGATAAGGTACTTTTCCTTATTTTTACGTTCTTTTATGAATAATGGACTACACGTGTATCATTTGATATTGAGAAATGTGGATGTCAATGATGAGGCAGATATGTATGCGACTACATATGACCAGCTATGTGGTTGACATGTTCTATTGTAAATGCGCTATTCTCAAAACTAAGCAATGAAATGTAAGATGATGAGCATATGTGTGTTTTACATTTGAGATAGCTTTACTGTTGTTCCATCTTAACTATTGCTTTGACTAGAGCATGACAGCATATATTGTTAAATTGAATTTGAAAGGTATTTTTTTTGTAGGCTGTCTGATTGAAGGGAAAATTTTTGTTATCGATGATAAGATAATGATGCAATTTGTATGTTTTCAAATTCTTATGAGAAGGTGCTTTTTCAAATTGGATTTTTATGTATCACTCGACCACTGGTGCTGACAAAAGTGTAGAATTAGTCTTCTTTCTTTGTTCCATACACCGCCCACCTTATCTTATAACTTATTTGATGCTATTTAAATCTCTCTTAGGTTTATCTGCGCAGGAATCATAGAGGAAATTTGGAGTCAGATGGAAAAATTTGGGGTGTTCCATATCGTTGGGGATGCATGGTTATTGCCTACAAGAAAAACAAATTTAGAGAACATAATTTTGCCCCAGTAGAGGTAATTAAAACACAAAATGAAGAATCATGTGCTCAAGCCTTGTGTTTTTGTGAATTGTAAATGCTCTATCATTGTAAGGCTTCAAATTTCTTTGCCTTTTTATGTGAATGGGCTAGTTATCTCTCCAACAGTCTTTTATGGGTGATGGAAATAAATTAACTGTTACAGGATTGGTGTGATTTATGGAGGCCAGAGCTTGCTGGGAAAATTTCCATGGTTGATTCTCCCAGAGAAATTGTTGGCGCTGTTCTGAAACATATGGGGGCATCATACAACACGAGGGATATTGATATTGAGGTTCCTGGGGGAAAAAAGTCTGCGATCGAGATGTTGAAAAAGCTTCAGAGGCAGGTATAAGTTTCTAAGGGAAAGGTATTTGCCTTTGTACTTCTAGATTTGCTTCTTGGCTTATTGCATAAATATAGCTTCAGCAAAAAATATATCAATTTGCGTAAGTTTGGCTAGGTGTCTGATGTTGATGATGAAAACTTTTTTTTATGGTCGCCGAGGAAAGGCATCCTTGTTAAAATCTTGACACCTCTTTTCTGTATGGTTTATTGTAGTCTTCATAAATTTGCAAACAATCTCTTGATTGTTTGAATCATGCTAGCAATGATAGAGTATTTACAATTTTTTTGAATGATTCAAATACATGGCGATTGACAGGTTTCAGTGAAAACAGTGGATCAGTACATTTCTTGAATGCGATGCACATCTTAATGCTTTGTTCTTTAGGTTCGGCTATTTGACAGCGTGAACTATCTCAAGTCATTTGGAGTAGGGGATGCTTGGGTTGCCGTTGGCTGGAGCAGTGATGTGCTTCCTGCTGCCAAACGCATGTCCAACGTTGTTGTAGTGGTTCCAAAGTCTGGATCTAGTCTGTGGGCAGATCTATGGGTAGGTATTGTGTCACCGTTACACTCTATGGCTTTGTGATAAGTGACGTGCCAAAATCATTCTTGCATATCATGAATTTTAACATCTTTACATAGTCTGCACATTATTTGAGCTCATTCTAAGTTATTACACAAAAAATGGTTTTTTCCACCATTCAAAGAGAAAATTCTACTTATTTTACTTTGAATTGTTATGTAATTTCCAGAATTTTTTTTTTTCACAACTACAGGCCTTTGTACTGTTGTATATAAGGCCTGTTTGCAGGTGTACAAATACCGCCTCTTAAGTCTCTCCTTGTTCTGTCTGCAGGTTGTCCCTGCTGCAAATAAGGTTAACACCAATAAGATTGGTGGGCGTGTTAGGGGGCCATCGCCGCTTGTTGACCAGTGGATCGAATTTTGCTTACAAGCTGCTAGAGCGCTGCCTTTCCAGGAGGGAGTCATACCAGGTGCTTCTCCATTTGGAATCGTAGGTTCTCAGGTAGAATGCGGACCATTTAGATCATCACAAGGAAAACCTAAACTGGAAACAAATCTTGAAGCTGGTGTCCCTCCATTGGACATTTTAGCCAAGTGCGAGTTCTTAGAACCCCTTTCTAACCAAGCAAATTTAGACTACAAGTGGTTGATTGGCGAAATGCATAAATCAAATAAAGGACGGATGCAGGAAGTGTGGGATTGCACACTATCTTTTGTTTGTTCGCTCTTGGTGCGAGGCCATGGACGAGGAAAGTCTGCAAATTAATGGTTTGAAGAATGGAGAATGAATAACCTTCATGATTATTTAATTATTTTTAATCATTGATAGCATAAAACAATGAAGGCAGCAGTGTGCTGGTTTAATTTTTTTGTCATAGCTGTTGGATGCTTTAATCTCTACTATACCCGAAATTATTTGTTCAAACTCTATTATTGTTTGTGGTATGGAGAAGCGAAATACACTGAGTGAATAAAGAAAGTGATGAGCTTCATTCTCGTTGTTTCCAATTGGAGTATTCTGGCTCGGATGAAAACTAGACAAACTCGTATGTATAATTTGTTTGAATAGACGGACACTAGTACTGCAAATGACAATATAGATTAATTGTGCAGAGCCATTCTGTTTATGCAACATTGAACTTCGTTTGTTATGTATGTTCTTGTATATTAGAGCTTATACTGTGAATGCGTTTGCTTTACAATTTCCTGTATTGTTTAATTTATATTATTGTATGCAGTTGTTGTCAAGAGGTGGCATGTCGACTATGAGCTGTTTTGATCATATGCAATGACAAATTTGCTTTATTTCGGATGAATTGGTTGCAGAAATGAAATCTCCTCCTATCCTTCTGATAAATCGTACAAATGAAACTTAGGAGAAAACAGAAATATGAAACATGTTTTCTTCAACATTTTCTTTTCTTGAGAAGTAGCATGCATACCCTGGTTGAAAGCACAAAAAAACTGAAATGGGTATGCGCCTTCTTTTTTTATCTTTTTTTATGTGTATGTTGAACTGTTTGAAAAAAAAAAAAACTCATCAACCTCTTCACTTGTACTCCTGCAGTACAGATTTGATGATGTTCTTGGCTTCCCGTTTGGATTTCTCCACCTCTTTCATGACCATCTTCAACCTCCTGCGCTGGTCTTCCACAGAAAGTTGATCAAAACCGGACATAATATGGCCGTCCATGGCGCAGTAGCCGATATCACGATCAAGATCGAGAGCCAGGTCTTGCTCGCAATCTTCGACATCTTTCTTCTTACTTCTAGTCGGGAAGCACCAAAAGCGACCCATCCACCGGTCACGTCGAGAACTTCGAGGAGGGGGAGACAAAACTGCCGGACTCGAGGCACCACTCGCCGAGAACGAGTTCCGGCACTTGTCGTCCTTCTTGGACGATACTGGGGGAGCAGGGCTATCCATCACCGCGACTTTCACCTCCTCGCTGCCGAATGAATGCCTGCGGCCGATGTCGTCGCCTTCGGCATCGCAATGGACGGCGGGGGAGAGAGGGTTGGGTAGTGATTTGAGGCGGAGGAAGCGGGACTCGAGGCAGGAGGGGAGGGCGGCGTCCGGGAAGTGGCAAGTGTTGAGAGCTGCGATCTGCTCCAGAGCGTGGAGGTCGGCTGCTTGGGCAAGAAGGTTTTCGACGTCGGAGTGGGCGTCAGAGCTCAACGGCGAGAAGCAGGAGTCGGAGTCCGCCATTGGAGAGGTGAGTGGGAGAGGTCGGAAGGGGGTTGTTTAGAAGAGGAGACGTTTCGCATGCCATTCACGCTCTTTTGGCATTGCCGAATGTGACCGTTGGAAAATACTAAAAACGACTCTCTCTTATGCATCTTGCCCTAATCTCCTATAATTATTATCAGCACTAATGTTTTGGGGGTGTTAGAATTATAATATTAGCAAAGATAATCAGAAAATAAAAAGAGAGTAATTGCGGCAAAAGTATAATTAATTTTCTAAATATTTTTTTAACATGTTTGGTTGAAGAAAGAAAATTTTATATCATTTTGTTTTAACTTTTTCCATTTGCCAACAATTTGGGGGTGGGGGAAATGATTTTAAAGGTAACAATAAAAGTTACTACATTACATCTATTCTTAAGAAAAAGATAAATAATTTAATTTAAAAATGAAAGAAAGACGCATATCCCAAAATCTCTTAAAGATAAACAAAATAATATTTTGCATCTTATTTCTGGTAATCTAGTACCGTAATTTAAATGATAATATCTTTGATAAGTGAAGATGGTGACTCTGCAGCTAGGAAGGTGTAAATATAATCTGCATCTAAAAGGATTTTCTCTTCGAATAAAAAACAAATTTCATATATTTTTATGTAAATAAAAAAAGGGTGAAAAAAATAAAAACTTCTTTCACAGTTTTTTCCCTTTTTCTCAGTCCCAAATATAGGTAGACATGTCTATGTTGGGTAGTTTTGTTGTCTCCCCTGCAACAAACTATCGACTAGTAGTTAGTTGTTGAATATTTCGCCCTTTTTACTAGCACTAATGTAGGTTTTGATCCCCGAACTCTTGTATAAATACTTCAACAAAACACATCGATGAAACACAAGTTTCGAACTCGAATTGTTTTCAATACCAAACTAAGCTTGAATCATCTAATTTTGTAAACAAACTCAGCATAGATAAGGTGATGCACGTCTCAATATAGGCAAAATCCTTAGAAGAAAACTTTTACACATTGAAGGGTAATAAGATTCAATTATCAAACGAGAAGAATGAGCAAAGTAAACAAGTACGTCACAGAGAATGTCATTGAATTATATATGCTACAGGGAGCCATTGCCGGCGAGACAATAATAATCACTCACTAGAATTGGCAAGTCCAACCATGTTAAGCATATGACGATCCTCCTTGAACCTCTCGAGCACGGTTCCTTTCAGATGAGGAGGATGATGATCATCCTTCTCCTTCACCGCTTCCACGCCCCAGCACTCGACCACCTCCGGCCATATCCTGCTACTCTCACCGAGACAAGGGCTGTTGAAGGTGGTGCACACAAACGAGTGCCCCTGATCAAAGCTCCCAGCAACGAACAGCCCAAAATGGCCCACCCTCCCCCCGAACCCGATCCCATTGGGAATGCTCTCGGAGCTAAAATTCGCGGCGCACCACTGGTAGTTGCCGTTCAACCCCGTCGCCCGGTACAAGGACGCCCGCGGGTGCAGCTGGAAGAGGAAGCATTTGACGTCGCCGTAGAAGTCCCCGTGCTTCTCCCACGGCTGCGATGCGTACCCGCCGTAAACCCACCCTTGCCGGTCCTTGATGAGCAGGACCGTCGGCGCTTGCCCCACGCAGCCCAAGAAGGTGTTGAAGCTCAGGCCGTTCACGGAGCTGTTGTAGAGCAGCTCCCACTGTTCCGTCCGCTCCGACGGGAGGGCTCCGGAGATGTGCCAAGCGAACTCCTTTTTCATGAGAAGCGACTCCGGGTCGACATGGTCGGGATGGAGCAGATGCGGCACTTGGAATCCCGGCCTCCCCGAATCCGGCACCGCCAACATGCTCCCAAGGAACTTCCTCAGAGAAGGTAGGAGACGGCACCAGCTCTTGAAATCTTCGAAACCCAGAACCGGCTCCCCTCCTCGGGCCGCCTCCGAAAGTGCCGCGGCGTCGACGAACGCCGCCGCGGACGCCGAGGACGCGTCGGCGTCGGGAAAGAGGGAAACGAGGACGGAGGCGAGAGCGGCCTCGAGGTCGGACCTGCGGACGAGGCGATCACCATCGACGTCGAGGAGGCGGTAGACGAACTCGTCGATCTCGGCGGGGCTGGCCTTCTCGAGGGCCGACTTGGCGAGCACGAAGTCGCGGAAGGTGAGGCGGCGGTCGGGCCGCCCCTGGGTGATCTCATTGAAGAGCTTGTCGGCGAGGGGGCCGCGGATGCGGAAGTAGGAGTTGAGGGTGGTAGAGGAGACGGCGTCGGCCAATCCCGACTGGGCGGCGAGGGAGGCAAAGAGGGTTTCGAGGGCTTCGATCTCGGCAGCGGCGAAGTTGCGGGTGGCGGAGGCGAAGCGCGCGTCGTCGGGGTGCGATGCCTGGGCGTTGCCCATCACAACCTGATTACGGTATATGATCTTCTCGTTGAAGTCCTTCCTCCTTCCTTGATCTTATTACTTGCACATACACACAGTGATTATTGATTAATCATGAAATGATGAGAACACAAAAGAGGTGATTGATGGTAGGTTGACGAATGAGGCTACAAATCAAACATTGACACACCAAAAATGGCCTTTGGAAAGCAAAAGAGACAATGGGCTTTTAGATGACAAGCATCCAGAGCATTGTTTCTCCCATCTTTTATGAACTTTTGTTTTTTTTCAAGGTGCGTGTTTGTGACGAAGTAGATCCTGTTAGTCGCACGTCGCACAAGATTACTTTTACGGTCCATAAATTTCGTTGTAAATATTTATTTGAGCAATTTACGAAAAAAGGGCGTCTTCATATAAACTTTACTGTTCTAGGGAACTATTATCTATATTTACGATTTTAAGTGATTAACATAACCGCTCTACCCCAATGTTTGATTAAAACGATTTTAAACAATGGGATCCAAAAACAAATGATTTAAACAATGGGATCCAAAAACAAATGAAAATTGAGGATTAAGGGTAAAGATGATTTGACAGATTCATTACCCTAAAATCACGAATATATATATATATATATATATATAACAGTGCCCTAAAATCATAAATTTTAAATAATATACCCTTTTTGTAAATTTCTCTATTCATTTTTTACATTTAATTTTAAATTACAAAATCATATTTTTAAATTCTCACCTTAAATTATAGCTATATTTAATTTTAAAACTAGCCTATATCATATAATATTTGACTATTGTCCGGGCGTGGGATCGTCTGCCCCCGTGGATTGCGGTTCTTATGATTCGATCTGATTTTAAAGGGTTCGATGAGACTGAAATGCCCTTGCCACGTAAAAAAATAGTACGATAATATAAAATAATACAAATGATATCACAAACACTAAAATGACACGTATGAAATTTTTTATGTGGCTCCTTAGGGTTCAACTTGAATTCCTAAATCAGTCTATGGTGAGATTATTACTCATAATCCACTATTTCTCATTTGATCTTACAAGGTATACAAAATAGTGAATTTTTGTCACCTTTAAATCAATTTGCATGAGATCTTTGATTCCAATGCCACGGTTTATCCCTTTCTAGACTTCAAATCCTCAAAACAACCTACCACTGAGTCCAGAGAGTCAAAAAACGGCGGGGTAGCAAAATTTACCTCGATCCGAGGTGTAGAAGGCCCTCAAATTATTTCTGAATTTTTAATAGTCTGAACAAGACCGCTTTGGGTTGGTTCAAACCAAATAAATACTGGACTAGATTGGATGGCGTACTTAGGCTCTCTTTTCCTTTTGCGTGCGCTTGTCTGCTGGTGGTGTACGGTGTGCCAATTCAAATCCAGTTAATAGATGGGTCACAGATGTGGTTGCGGGTCTCAGTTTAACAAGTAATGACCAATATTAACAATAAACGGGCAAGCGGGTAATGTAGACCTCTTCCTAAGTCAGTCAAACAATCATCAATGTGGACATCCAATGACGGGTCTTGGACCTAATTATCTTTCCAACCCTTTCTCTTCTCTTTTTTTTTTTGCAGCAACACCGTTGCGAGTGGGTCTCTTCCTCAATTTTTCCCTTCAACTATAGCGATCAAATCTCGTAGGACTCGACTAAGGTTTGTAGATCTTCTTATTAGCTTTACTTTGGACACCATAAAGTGGCTGGGAACAACCGGCGTTTATTGTAAAACTGTCGCGAAATAAGCTCTCCGCGGCTATTTTCTGCGGTTGAATCCTGTGTTTTCACCTTAACCAATCAACCAATTATTGACCTTTTTTTGGTGATAGCAGAAACTTAATCCAGTGGGAATCAACTAATTCCTGTAGATCACTTTGCCTGCTTCATGTTGGTCACTAATTAGGGGTCGGGAATGACCGGCGTTAGTTGGAAAACCGCCACAAAGATCCACCTTCACTGTTGCTTTCCTCTGTTTTGTTTTCAGCCTTATTCGGTGGGCTTCTTTCTTAATTTTCTCCAGCGACAGCGGCTGCTAGATCCAATTTTACTCAAGTTGGGTTTGTAGAAATCCTCACTGGAGTAACTTTGGGTACCACAAAGTCGAGAACATCGGAGTGGAACAGAAAAACGATAGCCACAATCCATGTTTTCGATGTTCTGTTGTCTGCTCTTCAATGTTGTCTTCTGTCTTCGCAGGTGGGCAAATTCTCGAATTTTCTCTTGCAACTACAGCAGCTCGATCCGGTGGAACTCCATCCAGATCCAAATATCACCTCACCTTCTTCAATTTTGGCACCACTTCAGGGCCGGGAACGATGGGCTCCGGTAGGAAAACTGTCGCGAAATCAGCTCTCCGCGACTTTTTCTGCTCTATTCCTATGTTTTTTCTTGATCGGATGGGTATCTTCTTGGCTTTTTTTTTGGAGACTACAATGGCAAACTCCGGTGACGATCACTTTGGGTTTGTAGAACACTCCTCCCTCTTCACTTTGGTGATCGAATGGTGGCTGGTAACGACTGGAAGTGTCCGAAAAACAGTCGTGAAGATCCGCTTTCAGCTCTGTTCTCTTCCACTCCTTGAGACAGGGCAGCAATAAGCAGCACACTAGATGACAAGATGGCGGGTCGGCAAGGATCTCCTTTTCCTTTGATGAACTTCCGGTTATTGGCAGTGGCAAAATTTAGCAATTCAATGGACAGTAAGGTATTGAGTTAGGATCCGGTTGTAATGTAGCATCAATGTCTCGACGAAATACTGCATCTATGTCCGTTCTAGCAACGACGAAGGCGTCACAGTGGCAAAATTGACCCTTTCTTCTCCAATGATCTTTTATTCTGGTTGACAACGAGGCATGGATGACGACGTGTGCAGCAACGGAGTGCAAGATTTCCAACTTTGCGACAGACAAGTTCTAATGGGCAGGATTGTGAGACCTCCTCGGCGAACTGCTTTGTTGCAAGATAAGACTCCTCTTCCTCAACACTCT
>JAVDBV010070242.1:0-10597 GCA_032619315.1 Piper longum
GTCCGAAGTTGGCCCGAATTGGTGTCATCTAGAACCTCACCAAGACATGTTGACTCCACATGTGGTGAGGGAGAGATGATTCGGGTGTTGTGATGTGTGAAGGGGAGAATTGTTGGGTTAATCCCACATCCCATTTGGAGGCAACCGGTGATTTGTATATAGGCTAATGGGAAAGCCTTAATTCTTAAGCTAGCTTTTGGATTAAGAGGGGCCATGAACTTGTTCCAAGTTACTTTTGGGGCCCGAAGGGCCCAATAAATACTATATAAACTTTCTTCCACGTTTTTCACTCGCACACTTACCTTTGTCTAAGTCAAATTTTCTAAATCATAACCAAATACTTAAACTTTTGTTTCACAGGGAAAACGTGGGTGAAGAAGTCGCTGTATGACATGACTAAAAAAAACGACCCCTAGGAAATCAGAACCCATTGCATGCACCCGATTCAACCAATCAAATCCGGACAAAATATGAGCTGGTCCATGCGCCCCCCCCTTCCTTTCTTCATATAAACTATCTCCTCCTTCACAACTTTCAACTCGAAGCGACGATCAGTGGCGACCATCATGGACGGCCCCTGCTTGGACGAGTTCTCTGTCGACTTCGGCATGCTCGAGTCACTGTGCCGCCACCTCTTCGACGATTCGGACACCATCGAAGAAGTTCCCATGTTGTTCCCATCTTGCTTACTGACCAGCAGTAGCCAGTGGAAGCTGCCTCCGAGGGAAGACGATTCGGAAGAGATGGTGGTGGTGAACTTCCTCCGGTACGCCGCCGTAGCCGGCCAGGCTCCGACCGACTCTCCCGCCGGATCGTTATTACACGGATCGGCCGAGCCAGCGCCGGCGGTCAAGTCCGAGCCAGCGGACAGTCCTGCCCGAGTTGCGGCGTCGACCGGTGGACAACACTATAGGGGAGTCCGGCGCCGGCCGTGGGGGAGATTTGCGGCGGAGATTCGGGACCCGGCGAGGAACGGGGCACGGGTGTGGTTAGGAACGTATAGCACGGCGGAGGAGGCGGCGCTGGCCTACGACGGGGCAGCGTATCGGATGCGCGGCGCCCGAGCGATGCTCAACTTTCCCCTTATGATTGGATCATCCGACCGGCAATCGCCCGCAGCACTGCCGGTGAAGCGACGTCGCCGGAATTGAGGTCACCGACGAAGAGGAGGAAGAAGGTGGCTAAACCGGCCGTGAACTTTATATAATCCATTGCTTGTATATGTTGGTTGATGGTACCAAAGTTAAAATAGGAGATTGTTTGATGCAAGTTGATTTGCATATAAAAATGAATAGGCCTGTGTGATCGGCCAGGTATCCATTATTGTAGTAATTTTCTAATCGGTATAAATAACTTAAACTGAAAAGGATTAATTTAATTATTATAATTATTTTCTTAAATATTATTTATTTATGTGATTTATAGCAATTAGCAATCAGTCACGTAAATTTGCTGTAACACTTAGATCACACATGTTTCAATTAATGGTCTTAATTAACTATGACACATTTGTGTGTGGGAAAAATGAATGCTTAATTTTGCCATTGGCTGTACAGTATTGTCCCTTGTAAGCATATAAGATAAAAGGAGATATAGTTCTGTACATAGAATGTAAATGATGTAGTCCACAGACCAGGAAGAGAAATTCCCATAAGTGCCGAAATATTCTTATATCGCTAAGTCGTAAGCCGTCGAATAAATGAAATAACAAAAACGCTCATATTCTCCCATTCCATTTTTTTCATTATTTTGAATTCTAAATAAGGGACCTTTTTTTGAGATGGGGAACAAATTTAAAACAAGTAGTCAAGATGTCGCACCATGCGCGACCTATACAAAATATATTTTAATTTTATATATAGACTCTCATTAAATAATAAGATAGACTATAATAATTTAACCTATTAAATATAAAATGTGATTGACTTTAAAAATATATTTTATTTGAATAAAAAGTTAAATTATACTTATTTAATTTATTTTATATATATATATATATATATATATATATATATATATATTCAAACCAATAAGAGAGGCTCTTATTAATAAGAAGTTAAAAATTGATATTAATTGGATTCGAACCTGTGACATATTACTATGAAAGATATTTTTATTTATCTTTTAAAGAAATTAATGTTAGGAAGTATTTTTTTGTATTTTTTAAGATTTTTTATATTTTGATTAGTTGATTATCTTATTTTTAATCTTACGTCATTATTGAGTTTTCCTTTCATTAAAAAGAGTAGATGTGCTGTAATTTTTGTATTTTACCGGCAAATAGATTGAGATTAACGTTTCCGCTAATTTCATGACCATTGGGTAGGAAATGAGCAACCTTAAATGCAAACTAAAAATGGGCAATTTATGTCCAAGAAATTAATCAGGGCATGATAGGTGCTCGATCATTTGGAAATCACAAAATAACGGAATTAGTTGAACATATAGTACATAATAAAAAAGGACGAGAGTCAATATTGCATAGATCATGTATTAGATAAATCAGTAATGTCACACCATTAATCTTAACTTTGTTTTTTTGGTGTAAGCCAGACATGATCAATAGTTATATCGATATCATTAGTCTTTAACTTTGTTTTTTTGCTAATTAAGCGTGGCTAAAAGCAGTTTTTCTACTAGTTTTAATTGATTTCTCTGTTCATAGAGCACAATGTAGCAACCCTCCATAGACATTCAGCATATATGGCAGTCATAGATGAGCTTTGCCACCAAGTTTTCGATGGTACGAACTGTTTCTATGACAAGCAGAAAAGGGTACAAAGTAAAAAACGCCGTCAAGTAATTACCTTCAATCTTCAGGTGGAGGACTTTCGTATTGTCTTGTCTACGAGGAAATGTTCAACTCTCCTACCCAGATACAGCAAGCAATCTTCTAGAATCAAACTGCTTGAAGAAGTGGCAACCCAAAAGGGCTTCATGTGAAAACTGGCAACCCAAAGGGGATTCATGTGAAAACTATGTAAAAGGTTGTCATAACTCGCACCAGAATTCAATCTTTCTCGAACCTTTTGACGTTCTCATGAATTGTGACCAACAATCCATTCAGTCGGTCTTGGAAAGGACATCATGAATGACGAGAGGTAGCGAGCAATAGTTACTTCCAGACGGTGCACGTTCGTATCCTTCCCACTAGACGTTTGCAGTCGCTGCTATTCAAGAAAGGAAGTGCGACACCAGCTAAAAGATACAAGAACTTTTTCTTCAAGAAGACATTGTAGTTAATCATAAGCTATTAACGTTGCTTTAATTTACCCGGGACTTACTGCTTCCGTTCCACACTCGAAAATCACATCACTGTGAAATACGAAGCCTCCATAAATAAAGTACAGTTCTATAATAATGTAATATAACAATGGCAGCACTATTTTAATAAAGTGAAAATTTTATATGAGCTACCCTCCTAATATTTAATTTGAACATTATTTCAGTGAGTTTCATAAAATAATATTTATACATTTTAAAAATACGCTATATAAGTAAGTGGTTGATAAAAGTTTGCATTTTTTTAATATCATTATCATCTATTTTTAAATTTTAAAAAAATGCATAAATTAATTAATATTTACAATTAATTTTTATTACAATTATTCTGATGATTAAAATAAAAGGGTTAAAAATATTAAATTATATTAAAATTTTATAATTATCCTTATTGTTTATTGTTTTATTTACCCGTATAATTTTTGGATCGTAGAATTCATTGAATTACTCAAAATAAAGTGAAACTTATATATATATATATATATAATACTTTTTTATAAAATTATAAATTAGAATTTGACCCAACCAATTTTGTGTTATCTGGGGGGAAATCAGGTTTTACTGTAGCCAAGTGATGCTGATAATTCTCCACACCAGAAGTATTTGGGTTGCGGTCGTACAGGGAAAGGCGAGCCCTGCAACACACGGCATATTTACCAATCGGAGAAACCAGAAGAACTGACGCCACGCATTGATGCTAAAATCCTGAGCAAAACTTTTTACAACACTGTAAATGCGATGCTGACGGGGTGGAGGAGCTCTGGGAAGGGCACCATCGTTGCAGCGTATATAAAAGTAGGGGTGAGCCATTGGTGGGTTCGTTAAGAACTGACTGAACCGAATCTGAACAAACTAAATCAATCGAATTGAATCAAATCAATTGAATTTCTTTTGGCAGCCAACCGAACTAAAATTTAATTACTCTTCAATGCAAACCAAATCAAACCAAAATATTTCTGGTAATTCAACTAGGTAAACGAATAACTGAATTGTATTATAAGTTATATAAAAATAATTCAATTATTAAATTAAAATTATATCATTATTTTAAGTAATATAACCATTTAATAATTAATTTTAAATGCATATATCATATTAAATAAATAAAACCTAATCCTATTAATATTATAACTTTATAATAATTAACATAAATTTTAAAGTTTGGATTTTTTTTATAAAAAAATTTTGTTTAATTCAATTAATTTAGTTTGGTTAAGTTCCAAACCTAAGTATCAAATCCACATCGGTTTCTTTATGACCTAACCAAAAACCGAATAGTAATATTTGGAATATAACGGTTGCTAATTCGGATTTTTTGTTTGGTTCGATTTTTTATTTTCACCGAATTAAGTCCACCCCTATCTAAAAGTCGCTAACAAGATGCCTTTTATCGAGATAAAAAAAACACTTATGAGACCACATGGGAGAGAGCTCAACAGAACCCATCAAAAGCATCCAACTCAACTAAAGTCCTTTGTACCCAGATTTCTTATCTTTGTGATAAGGCGATTCAACATGAAAAGCACATCACAACAGAAGCTTCTTGAAAAATGAAAACAAGACGTGGAACAAGAAATCACACTTCAGTACTAATTGCGAGCAGGTATACGTTAAAAGAAATAGAGTATAAATATGGTACACCTTTTAATCAGAATGTAAGCAGGCTAAAATATGATAATTCATATTACGTATACAGAAAATGTCAAGATTTCACCCCTACCTCCACCCTCCCATGACACAGAATTCTAATGTACCGAAAGCAGAAAATGGTTGATCCATGCACCAAACAATTCATTTCAAAGACAACTCCCAGAATTGCCAGCAATGAGAACCAAGTATCTGAATAATTCTCCAACCAACTTATGATGGCGGATGCCGCCTCCTGCAAATGTAGAAGAAAATGTTAGATTGAAAAGTAAGATGGCATTAAAATACAGAAATCTTAAACGGAGATGAGTAGTATACCGCTTGGGTCTGACGCGTTCCTCTTCATAGTCCACCACTCAAAGGTCAAGAGTAGATTCCATCATTACCTCGGGTGTCCATGTATGCATGCTTACATTGTACTTCTGTCACCATAAGTAACAACACATCGATGGATACATCCCATATGCAATAAGCAGACTTAAAGTCATTTATTTAAGCTGCCCAGGTCTCAAATCCCTCCCAGCGGCAAATTGCACCTGCATTTCAATGAAGAATATTAGACTTTATACTTTAGCACTTTTGCAAACGAGAAAAATGTATCTGAAAAAGTTAAAAAAAAGGCGGGGGAGGGGGGGTGTTGGGCGGTTCGTGGAGATTAAAAACTAAGAAATTATCAAGCATGACCTGAAAGCATCCTCGCAACTGATCTAGTTTTCCTCTGACAATACCCTACAGAAAAAAAACATAATTCAAATTAGTAATTTGCCACCACAAACATGCAACATGTGATTTTGAAACGTATATTATCTCCCACCTATGAATGCATAACACATTTACAGGATTTCCATGCTGTCTATATTATATCACTGAAAAAAGTAGAAATCAAAGGAAGTAGAAGCAATACCTACATTACCTATGGTTGACACCAAAGTATTCAACTAAATTTCTCACAAAAAAATAACCAACTCATTAATTGTATCAGCAAAAACAATTGCTAAACTAATACAACAAATGTGATGCAAAAAATTTCCAGTTTTTAATCAAGCAATGTCTTCTAAACTTGATACCTAAAAAAGTAAAAAAACCTCCATAGCCTTTCATCAAAACAAAGTTTGCTTCTTATAAATCACAGTATGAAAAGAATGTAATGCAGTGCAACAAGCTACATGCTCAATTAATATATTTTTAATAATACTCACAGCAGACATGCACTCGCTGATGAGGAAATCTTCTAGTTCGCGTACATTCAAAACATCTAGTTCCCGCATCAATTGGTCATATGGAAGAATCTGACACAATAGAAAAAGACCATTAGCAAGAAGAATAACATGTTTTCCAGCCGCCATCAAAATCATTATCGTTATCATCAGCATCAGCATCAGCATCAATCATGATTATTATTATTATTCAAACTTTATTCTGACTAAGCTGGGATCAGCAGCATGAATTTTGTGACATTGATTGATTGCTTTCAAATTTATATAAAGGAGAGAAAAACATTCAGAAACAAAGTACAAAGTTTTATGCAGGATGTTTTTCCCCATCAGTAGTCTTGATGAATGGGAGGATATTGAGGTGCATCCTCATCATCATCATATACGCTCCAATTTATTGAATAGGCACAATGAGATGATGGCTGATAAAACCTAGATTACTTCTAAAGGAAGCTGACAAAAGACACACAATTGAAGGAATGTCTTATTTGGCCTAAAAAAAACAAATGGCAACTGCTTAAATTCTTCTCTTGATTCGTACCCTATATAAATGTTAGCAAACTTCTCTAGCCATTAATTAATAAACATTATCAAGTGCAAAGAGGTGCAACAATCAGGCAAAAAAATAAATTACCTTATTCGCCTCAGCAAGAATAAGAACAGTAAGTTGTTTAAGCTTGCGAGCCTGATCAGGAACGAGAGTTGGAAGACGAGTAGAATTACCTAAAACAGCATGACATGTCCGCAGTATATGATGAGATTAAAATTCAAAGGTACAAAATGAAAAATGAAAATGCATTCAGTAAATGTGCTAGAAAATCCAAGCATATCAACTTCATCATACCTTTAGCATGCTCGAACACACACACACACACAAACACACACACACATGTAAGAGCACACAAAAGTAGCATCTAAAGATGTAAAATACACCAAAGCGACATCCAATCATGAAAGAAAAAGCATCATGAATTAAAGTTGATGCAGTGAAAAACATTGAAAAAAAATGTATTTTTTTCTTTTTAATAGTTACAGAGTGCGAGAGTGTGAAGCAATGCATGTAAAACAAGACTTGCTCCTGGGCTTTTCATTTATAACTCTTTTTTCTTAGGCACAAGTCCAATCAAAATTCGATGCAATTTCTGGTGCAGAATGCTGTTTCCAAAGTTCTCAACCGAAAGACGGGAATAATCCTTGTTGTCCCTTTTAACTACCAACGTCCATCAAACATAGAACTAGCACCCAAAAATCTGAGTATTGTCTTAACGACAGCAACAAGCAATGCATGTTCATTAATCAAATAACCACAACGAGTTCACCAACTTCGTCCAATTCATCAAAACAAATAAAATTTAACACCAATCCAATCACTTACTCTTATAATCACTCCAAGTGCCATGAGCAAACAATCGAAGCAGGTCGAGATACGCAGCGTACTCCGTGCCTTCAAGCTGCTAGCGTGCACGAACAAGACAGATGTCAAACGGACCATACGACACCAAAACCCAAGAGGCAACCGAAACCCGAGGGAGGGGGAGGAGGGGGGACCTGGGCGAGTGAGGGGACGCCGAGAATCTCGGAGAAGGCGAAGAGGGACGGGTGGGAGGTGGCCTGGACGACGACGCCGATGAGGGCGCCGCCGCGCAGGCCGGCGGCCAGGAGGGCGAAGTAGTCGATCAACTCCTCCTGCTTCTGCTCCACTTCCATGGCTCTGTCCCGAACCAAAGCTGCAATCTTTTTGGTGTGGGGGGTCTCCGAGGACCTTCGGCGAGGTCGTTGGTGGCGGACGGCGGTTGTCTTGCCGGCGACGGCGTAGGAGACGGGGAGTTGGAGGTTTGGAAGGTTTGGCTATTGGTGTTTCATCGTAGAAGACGTAATTAATAAATCCTAACAACGGCGGTTAGTGAAAACTACTAATCTATAATTACTATTACGAATCAAATTATAATTGTTATCTAATTTAAGAATTTAAGACGTTAATCTAATGGAAATTTCGTTTTATCTTTATTTTTTTGGCCTACAATTAGCATGAGATTTAGATTGACAAAAGGGGGAGGGGGTGAATTCTATTATTTTCTCGAGATGGACCCTGAATAGTGTCAATAAAATACATAATTTAAAATTTAATTTCATTAACTCGTTTATATAGATTTAAAGTCTGAATTCAGGACTGCAAATGAAATTGATAGTTTCCGTTTAGGATTCATTTGATTTGATATATTATGTGAGAAATAAAAAGAAAAGGATTTGAAAAAAAAACAAAAAATACAATTTCTAACTTGGGTTTGGATTGAAAGAGAAAAAAAATGACGGCCGCTTTCATTTATTTTTTGTACTTTTTTTTATAAAATTTACTGGAAAGTCATTTATGAAGGGATTTTCTACTAGAGCACACTTTATGGAAATCTATTTTCTATCCCAACCCATATTTTTTCAAATCCAAACACTAAAACGTTTCAAAAAGTATACTTTTCTTTTCTTTTTTTTCTCAAAATTAATCAATCCAAACAAATATTTAAAGTAATTTTAATTTCAATAAGTAAAAATTTTAATAATTAAATTGAATTTATTTTTTAAAAAATTCTTAATAATAAATAATAATAACTAAATAAATAAATAAATAAAAATTTAAATTAAGTGTGCATAATTAAATAACAAATTTTAATTTGAGTAGTATAATTAAAAATATATTAAATTTTATCAATGTTTGTAAATTTCTTAATTTAGATAAAATTAATTCCAACACTTTCCTAATAAAAAATAAAAATAGTAATTTTAAATTAAGTAAATATGAATGTACGTACAAAACTATTATGAGTCAAGTCAACCACAAAATAAGAAAGATTAAAATGCAATAAGAATGAAAAGATCCCAGTAATTTAATGTAAGGGGTTTCCCATTTGAAATTAAATAAGTTTAGTTTCTCTTAAAATCTATATATATATATATATATATATATATATATAAAAGGAAAGTTTCTCCAAGGGGCATAAAAATTTTCCATCCTCAAATTCTAATATAAGTCGTCCTTTTGATCAGACGGCCTAAATTTGATAAAAAAAAAACCTCCACCCCCTCTTTTGCCGATGGTCGGGTTGGAAGGGGGGGGTTGCCCCGACGATGACAGGTGGGGAGTGGACGACAGGGGGGTAGGGGGTGGGGGTTAGTACCACCCCCACGTGTGGTGCTCAATTAGTGGTTAATTGTGTATTTATTATTATCAATATAATACCTACTAGCCATGTTTATCTAAGCATGTGCATGTTCTTCATTGAATATATTTGGATCATGCTATGTTTCAACTAGATTTTAGCACATATATATTACCAACACGTTGCTGTTGATTATCTAGTTCATGTGCATGACATCTCAGTGATGATGATTAGGGTCTATCAATCTTATTATGATTAGATTACGTGTGTGTGTGTGTGTGAGTGGAGAAGTTTTTATTTCAGTTTAGTTTTCATATGGATAATGAGTTGCCCATTTGTCAATTTTGTTGCTCCTCTTATTAGTTATTAGGAACTCTCTAATGCTCGTTATTGTCTCATTCTCTTTTATTTGTAGCGGCGTCAGCTAGCCTAGGTGGATGGATCATGAGGAGGCTTGGAGATGTTGGACTGGATTGTCTTTGTTTGTGTTGCTGCATTTTATTTTAGTTTTGTATATATCTCTCCCTCATTGATTTGCAAAGGTGTTATTGGCAGCTGAGTAGATGTGAATTGTGGGGCTTTTAGGTCATTTTTGGAAATGCAAACCAGATTTCCTTATTTGTGTTTTTTTTATCTCTAATTATACTTTCTGATTTGCAAATGAAATATTATGGGGCATGCAGGCATAACCTATTTTGTCCAGAAATTCTCCAAGCTCTAGAGTCTTAGACTTGAAGTTAAATAAATCCCAAACATGTTAAACCATGTTATTACATAGGTACCCATCTGTTAGAGGAGATTATGGACTTTGTTTTGTAGGATGAAGAGCCCATGTGAATATAAGGTAAGCTAATAGCCTCATGATTGCAAAAATGTTGTTGTAAATGATATGTGATGTGATGCGAACGAGGTGGAATATCTTTAAAATATTTTTGTGAATGTTTTATAAAATATGACTACTTATAGGTTGTAATTTTTTTTTCAATATCTTAATTATAGGGGAGATTCTACTGAATTTTCCAAAGAAATCTTAATTTCCTTTCTAACTTCAACACATTTACGTTGTCCTATTTTCATTAGCCCAACCATAAGTATTGTTTCATGATTTTCGATGGTTTGCCTACACAATAAATTCCCTCATTTCCATCTCCTGTCCCCTTGATTGGTTTAGGTCCATGTGAGTCAATTTTGCATTTTAATGGGTTATAAATTAGCATGTCAAAGTTTTTTTCGATTCAGTTGACCGACGAACTAGATCGTGGTGTTACATGTAGTATATATATATATATATATATATATATA
>JAVDBV010070243.1:0-10701 GCA_032619315.1 Piper longum
TCGGCTCGTTTACATTAAAGCTCGGCTCATTTACATCAAAGTTCGGCTCGGCTCGTTTTATAACGAGCTAAACTCAAGCACACCCCTGCTCGGTTCGGCTCGGCTCGTTTACACCCCTATATATATATAAAGTGTTAATTTTTATTTGGTCCACCTTTAGAATTTTAAAAATGTGCTAGTTCATAGATTTTTTAAAAATTATTTTTTATTATAATTACTTTGATAATTAAAATAAAAGAGTTAAAAGTATTAGATTGAGTTAAAAATTTATAATTACCTTTATTATTTATTTATTTACTTTGTAAAATTAAAATAATAGGACCCCCTAAACTACCCTAAATAAAAGGTATAATTCATATAAACTATATGATCGGTAATGTAACTCATGTATGTAATAGGGATCATTTTAAGAAGGTACCTAGACATAATTCGATCCGACTCGATCAAGAAACCAAATTACATGAACTAAAATGCCTCATTCAAGATAAATCTTAATCGAAGAGAAGTAAAGAAAATTTCAATATTTCCGGGTTCTATGGGACATGTTTTTACTAAACATACTAATATTCATCTAAATCAAAACATCTCAAACTCATTCCGAATCAAAATACCTTCAAATATACAAATGATAAAAGTCATTATTCTAAACCCAATCAAATCCAAACAACATAGGCCATACGCAAATTAATACACACTAATCTCTAAAAGTTTAAATTGGATGCACACACCAAGCCCACTATCCTAACCCTACCCTTTAAAAAAATAGGCGATCTACCAAATAGATAGTTACTATTATATAATTCTCGTGTATGATTATTCCTAGGATGTAAACAAGTCAAGTTGGCTTGTTAGCTTTTTACATTCGACTTGAACTCGTGCTTGTTAATTTTATCCTTAAAAATTACTCAATTTGAAATAAATAGCTCGTTGAGCGACAGATAGGGGTTAAGTTAAACAGTATTCAATTCAGTTTCGTTCGAAACTCGAGTTTGATGTGTTTAAACTAAAAAAAAAATTTGGCCCGACTCAGCTTGTTAATACTATTGATGTTATATTGAATTTATATAATATTAGAAAGAAAATTTTGATCTTATATAAATTAATTATTTTATATTTGACTAAGATAAAGAATCCAGCCCCCCCCCCCCCAACCTCGGGACCGCCTCAAGCCGCTGCAGACCACCCCCACCGCAACGAGCCGCCAGCCGAGCATTCAAATAATGAGCTCGAACAAGCTTGTCAAAAATTATGTCGAATTTAAAAATAACCCAGTTCAATTTGACTCAGCTCGTATTTGTTGGAAGCGAAGAATGGGCGATGATTATAGAATTTATTTTATTGTAAATCTGTGTGCTTATTTTTATACCACCAAACAGTTGCATTAGAAACTTACAAAATATTGTAAGTGCCAAACGTTATTTTATAAGCTAAAATTTTATACGGCAACAAAACGCCCTATAACTTAGAGTTTTCCGATTTTTATTATTTTTCCGCTCTCAGTTGGATATTAGATTTTAGTACCCTTATTAGAATACGGTTGTCTAACCAAAACCCAGATTAGAACAAATAAAACCAACCTCTTCTGCGTTCTCCGTTCCCCCTTCCCACATCATCCAACCTCTCCACCCCCTCTTCTCCAAGCTCTCCTCCCCTTCCCCCCTCACACCATGAGCTACCCGCCGCCCGTCGGCGCCCCTCCTCCCCAAGGTCCGATCTCCTCCTTACCTGGATTGGGTTTTTTTTTTAAATTTTCAAATATTTCGATCCGGTCAGCGACGTTTTATTTGTCTGTGTTTTTGGTTGAATTTGGTTGGATTCTTGTCGAAAAGCTTCGATCTTTGTGATCTTTGTCGTTGTTTGCAGGGTATCCGCCTGAAGGGTATGCGAAGGATGCGTATCCGCCTCCTGGGTACCCTCCGGCGGGGTATCCGCCGGCTGGATACCCGGCTCAGGGTTACCCTCCGCCCGGGGCTTACCCTCCTCCCCAGTACCAGCAGCCTCCGCCCCAGAAGAGTGGACCTTCGTTTCTTGAAGGATGGTTCGTGATTCGCTACATACACACTTTCTCTCTCTCTCTCTCTCTCTCTCTCTCTCTCTCTCTCCTTTTGTGCTTGTTTGCTGTTGTGGTTGTTTGGGCTTGTTAGATCTAGAAATGGTTTGACGTCTTTTGGAAGTTGTTCTGCTGTTTTGGAATTGTGAAATGGTTTGATTGTTAGTGAGAAGTGGTTTGTTATTGTTTGTTTCCCATAATGAAGTGTGTTAGATCTAGAAATGTCGATTTGTGAAGATGTTTTGGTGTCTATACTATGGAATGACGAGATGTCAACAAGATGTGGTTGTGCTTATTTGTTGCTTTTGTTGTGATTGGAAAATTATTTTTAATCTATAAATGTCGAATTTTTGAAATATTTTGGCATTTTCATTATAAAATGGTCAGACTTTGACATTGTTAGTTTGTTTTCTTTTATGATTGTAATACTGGCAAGTATTTTGATCTAGAAATGTTGGATTTTGATGATGATTTGTTTTTCTTGTTATAAGATGATGATCATCAGATCATACGACCACCATCATAGTTTGTTAGATCAAGAAGTGCTGATTTTTTTGGAAGATTATTTCACTTTCTCATTCGATAATTAAACAGATGTCTGCATGAAGTGCTTGAGTGTTTCTGCCTTGTGCAATTTTTGATGTTTCTTCTTGATTTGCAGTTTGGCTGCTCTCTGCTGCTGCTGCTTATTGGACGCGTGCTTCTGAAGACCCACTGCCATGAATAAACCTGAATTTGTACTTCGTTTACTAGATGCTTGTTATTAAAAAGCCGATGTTGATTCAATTTCATGTAATATGTGTGGTTAGGTTTGTTGTATGCGGAGTTGAAGGCTTTCTTATGGGGAAAGGGAGAATTGGAGTGTGTATTGTTACTTGTGGTTTTACTGTGAAAGCCAACTTCAATGGATTACTTCTTTATCTGCATCTTATTCTGTGATTGAGCTCACCCCATGTTTTAGAATAATTCTATAAAGAGGGCACAATATCTTCACATATAATGGAGGAGCCTCTAGTTTTCTGTCAAATGTGGTGGAAGGTGCATCTTAGTTGCTGCTGTTTTAAGCTGATCCATTGCATTAGTCAATCCTTATCTGCACCTTGTTCCAGGTGGTACTTTCTTGAAGTGATCAGCACAGTGATTCCAACATTCAATCTTTATCTGCACCTCGTTCCAGGGGGACTTTCTTTTGAGCAAAGTGATTCAACATTCTTTAAGAAAAAGTTCCTTGGGGTCATGATCAGAAGTTCCACCTTTATGATGAATCCCACTAGTTCTTGAAACGCTGCAAGTTCTTTGAATGTACGTGGTAATGCTTATGTTGGTGGCCTCTCTAACGAGGTGGCAAATCGCCTCTTTTTATTGTTGGATTTTTGGTGAATCTCATTGTCTTAATATCAACTTAATCTGATGCGAGTATTGGGTATTGGGTATTTGGAAATATAAGAAAATATTAGATACTTTTGCGTGAGACCTTATTTGGCCAATTAAGTTTATCCGAGCAATTTAAAATGATGTTGAGATTTAACATCTACTTCGACCACATGAGCTGGTCTACAGGAACAGCAGCATGAGAACCGTCAAAATACAAGGCCTAAATGCTGAGTGAATAGAAGTGGCATGAACCCACTACCGGAAAAGGAATGACTATTAAATTTCGGAGGCCCGCTGGCTAAGATCTAAGCCATTTTTTTTATCCCAAGAGCAAACTAATACTTTGTTTATCCTGATTAACAGATTGGTGACACTTGGCCTAATTTTTGGCGTAAAATTGGAATGTTCACTTACAATATGGCAAACAAAGAAAGTTTTCCTCAGGGATGCCTTGATTTCTGCAGTTCGAGCCACCTGCCCAAAGTGAATATTTAGCATTTTAAGCAGTAATATTATTAATAAAGTAGACAATATTCACTTCAAATATCATTCATTTTTCCAGTCATTTCATATACCAATATTACCATTTAATGGGGTATTCAACAACATACAAATTGCTTTGTTGAACATACGTGACAGGCGCGTCTATAATAACGGCACTGCGATAGCACGCCGATGACGCTTGTGATATCATTGACTAACAGAGGATATATGCAAAGAGGAACCTTAGTAACATCAGCATTGGACAAGAGGAAATCAGCAACTTTTAAATCTGGTCACCAATTCAAATCACTACCTAAATTTTTTTATATTATCCAAACTACCCTCATCATCCATCTACAATGGTTAGCTTATATAAGTATATCAGCTACTGCTGATATTAATTATTCTCATAAACAAAAGGATACAAGCATCTCTTATTGGCAATTAGAATACTCGGATAGCAACAAATGAAAACCAACATGGGTCATCAAATCCTTTCTTTTACCTCCCAAGCTGTATGCGCTCAAGAGCGCCTTCAAAACCAGTGATTAATAAATAGCATATCACAAACCCGATGATTTTTATCGAACAATCAACCTTCAAACGAATGAGCAAAATCGGGCACAAAACTCAAAATAGTTTCCATCTCACGAGTCATTAATATATAAAATTGATCCTCAAAAGCAAAACTATCACGCTAATGCAGGAAAAATCAGGCAAAATTATGTAGCTCCCTCCATAAAGGCCGATTAACAATATGAATTTCTTTCATAGAAAGTGATAGTGGAGTTATTGTTCATCCGCACTAGTAGAAGAAGCCCAGAACTTTCCCTCCAACATTCTTCCTCCGAGCCTCCTCATGATCCATAATCCCAGCAGAGGTGGTGAGAACAATGTAGCCAAACTGCATATGGATATCACAACAGATGTAACATCCTTAGCAGCCTTTTAGCACATATTTAGAAGCAAGAAAAAATATATATATAAATAATTAAACCTGTCTGGAGGGAAGCAGTCTTGCTGTCCAGGATTCAATTTCCTTAACCCCAACATCGAACCGAGGACTAATGACACCACACTTGTTCAATCTACCATTCAGTTCAACTACAATTTTACCAGCTCTATGGTCATCAACCCACTCGAACTCACCAATGTAACCTAAGCCAGAAAATATCTCATTTTAATTCTGCAAAATGGAAACTTAAATATTGCTCCAATCCAAACAAGATAAAGAACAAACCGTGCTTCTGCATCACAAGAAGGAACTTGATAATCACTTTCGAGGAAGGCCTAATCATGACTTGCCTCTTTCCCCTTTTCTCAGCATTATACATGCTCTTTAGAGCATCATTCAAGACACTAACCCTCACCATCCTTTCTGATGGATCAAAATGAACATATATACACATCAGCAGCGAAAAAAATAATTGAACAATAGCAGGGTATGTAAAAACACGTACTAAAATTAAAATAAACAATTCACCCAGCAAAAGATATAAAGGCAAGGAAGGAGAACCATCTAGGAAGTCACCAGATGACCACACAATAACTTGCAAAGCTAAGGATAGGCCCACAAGCTGTTACTTGTCTCCCTAACTCCCAAGGGAACATAGCTCAATAAAAAGATGGAAGGATCATTAGCCTTCTACATAACATCCAATGATGCCAACTCAAGATATCATTGAAATAAACAATATAGAGTCAATCATTTGTGTGCAAGAAGCTTATTCTATAATTCGACAATATATTCATTTCCTTGCCAACCACATTTAGTGTAAATACAAACTAGTTTTGGCATTATTCCCCGCGGGTTTCAACGCACACATGCAAAATGGAACTGAGAAAGCAACGACATCAGGTGTAATCAGTTATCCACAACATGGAACATGTATACACAGAAGGACATCTCAAAGGCTAAAATGTGAAACACAAACTTCTCACAATTGTTTCAAAATGGAACCCTGGAGTTCTCACGGCCTACATACAGAATATCTCATCATCTTAAACTATAAAAAATTATATACTTCATATTTAGTTTAAAAGCTCAGCATAGATTAATATTCCACCAATTATCACATCATTCAAACATGTTAATCTCGTATTGTCCATTTTCCTCCGTCGTTGAGAGTTCCCTTCCCCGTATGAATAGGTTTTCCTACAAAACTGACCATTCGCTAGATTTTATTGTCCTTTCCAACCAATATCAATTTCGGCAAAGCCACATAGTCTTGCAAAATGCGCACATACAAAGTACGTATAGCTCATTCTCCCCATGTACATGCACAGATCTGAACTCCTCAATCTATGCCCAATACAAGCACCCATACGACCAACACAATCCAAGAAAACATAAACAACCTCGAAATTAAGCATTACACCTAACCAGCCAAAAGAAAAATAAAAATCAAACACAAAGCACAGTATCTGATAGAAACAATCAAAGCGGGCCAATTCAACGCACACAACACCAACACAACATCTTTCATACTATCAAAAAGTCCCCATGAAACAGAACATAGCGAGCAAAGCATGATCTACTGGCAAGAAGGAGGAGGTGATGTGCACGCGGGTTCGAACCTGGTCGGCGGAGAAGGGCTCGAGCTCACCGCCGAAGGGGAAGAAGGTTGCAAAGCGACACTAGGTCAGGGTTTCTCGTGTGTTTTATAGATGGCATGAGGGCCAGTCGGACACGGTATCGTCGCGGTCATGGTTGTGGGCAACGGCATGCGTTGGGTAATCGGTCATGATCTGTATCAGTGGGCATGATCGCTAATAAACACTAGCGCGCCGTGTGAGTTTTATTCCGTTTTTAAAGATGAACATATTTTTATTGACGTGAATATAAATTTGTATATTTTTTATTTAGGATCGATTTGGTTATCGTGAAATTATATTAAAAAAATATAAAATTTAGATATTGCAAATTTTCTTGTATTTGAATGTCTTAAAATTTGGTCAAAATAAATTTTAAATTTCAATCAAATTAAATTTATGGAAAAATTTTACACACAACATTATTTTTATGAAAAATAAAAAAATTAGGAGAAGTTTTAAACGACAGTGCATGTGTACATGAGAAGGAATATTTTATTTTTTTTCTTATTTTTCTTATTATCGAAATATATATAAAAAACGTTAAAATTTTCATGTCTTTTTATCTCACTCCATTTCTGTTTTATATAAGTTTTGTTCATTCATAATGTTTTCATTTCAACCTCACCGAATATCATACATTTACCCATAACTCGATTTTTTATTATCCTTTTTTAATAATTAATCTTAATAATAAAAAAATAGCATAGAAATTGTATTTGAACCAATAGCATAGAAATTGTACAGCGTGTTAAAAGATTTTCTAAATCAACCACATATTGCTTGGAAAACACTTCACCCCTAGCTATCGGTAACTAAATTATGTTTGCAATATTTTAAGACTCCATAAATTTTTTTTTGTATTTTAATATAATTGTAGGTTAAAAAAATCACTTGCAGAACAACCTAAAAAGAGCCGTGGACTGAATTTAAAATTGTCCTAGTCGATTCTAACAACATTTAATAAAGATATACTCATACAAAATCTTAATATACGATTTAGATATCGTGTCATTGGGTTTTAAGACTTTCTATTGAATTGTATTTATATCTACCCAAATTAATATATAAAATTAAAGACTTTTAATACGGTGCTACCAAGTGTTATCTAATTATTTTACAATTTCATCATTATTTCTTATTAGTAAAAAATTATTTTTTTATTATAATTAGGATTTATTTCGAATTCTTTAATACTTTTGTATTGTAATTAATATTTATTTTGCCACGTATACTACCACATGTCATCTAATTATTTTACATTATTATTCTTTATTTCTTATAGTAAAAATTTTACTTTTTCATTATAATTACGATTTATTTTGAATCCTTAAAGTGTACAAGGGTGGGAAAATAGAGTCATCAGCTTAGCAAAATAAGAGAGAAGGAAATTAGTAGGGGTAGTTTTATAATAAAAATTTGACTCGCTTCTAACACGAGTCAATATTACGAAATAGATCCAAAAAATATAAAAAATATAGTAAAATATCACAAAATAAAATATTTGAATTCTAATAGATTATTTTATGTTATGATATTTTATTCTATTTTTTCATGTTTTTTGAAATATATTTTGTAATATTAACTCGAATCGAGAAAGAAATGAGTCAAAATAATTTTATAATAAAAACTTAATACGCTCCCAACACGAATCTATATTATGAAATAGTACCATAAAATATAATAATTTATTATAATTCAATTATTTTATTTTATAATATTTTTTACATTTTTTAATATTTTTTAGGGATCTATTTTGTAATATTAATTCAAGTTGAGAACAAATTAATTTTTTATAACAAAAATATTTTATATTTTTTTTAAAATTTATTTCGTAATATTGACTAAAGTCGAGAGAGACAAATTTTTATTAGAAAAATCGACTTAGAAAAACCGACTTAGAAACAAAAATCTGACTTGTATGAGTAGTCGATAGACTTTATCCTTCTCCAAGAAGGAAAATAATTGATTTACAACCCAAATAAAACTTACACAATTGGCAATGAAGTTGTAAACATGCTTGAAAGAGAAATCTGCCATCTATAATCTATAATACAAACAATAGCAAATGACCTACAGATAAAACTAGACCTTGTTATTATACTTCCTATTTGTGTGGAAACTAACTGCCATAAAAACAAGCCGTAGTATCTGTGCAACTTAGCAATGTAGAAGGCAATGGGGGGAATAAACAAACTCCACAGCCCTGCCTGATCCCAATTCAGTTTCTCCATATTAGTAGAAACCTCGATTTTACAATCAAAACCAGTGAAACCACTCCACAGCCCTGCCTGATCCCAATTCAGTTTCTCCATATTAGTAGAAACCTCGATTTTACAATCAAAACCAGTGAAACCACTCCACAGCCCTGCCTGATCCCAATTCAGTTTCTCCATATTAGTAGAAACCTCGATTTTACAATCAAAACCAGTGAAACCACTCCACAGCCCTGCCTGATCCCAATTCAGTTTCTCCATATTAGTAGAAACCTCGATTTTACAATCAAAACCAGTGAAACCACTCCACAGCCCTGCCTGATCCCAATTCAGTTTCTCCATATTAGTAGAAACCTCGATTTTACAATCAAAACCAGTGAAACCACTCCACAGCCCTGCCTGATCCCAATTCAGTTTCTCCATATTAGTAGAAACCTCGATTTTACAATCAAAACCAGTGAAACCACTCCACAGCCCTGCCTGATCCCAATTCAGTTTCTCCATATTAGTAGAAACCTCGATTTTACAATCAAAACCAGTGAAACCACTCCACAGCCCTGCCTGATCCCAATTCAGTTTCTCCATATTAGTAGAAACCTCGATTTTACAATCAAAACCAGTGAAACCACTCCACAGCCCTGCCTGATCCCAATTCAGTTTCTCCATATTAGTAGAAACCTCGATTTTACAATCAAAACCAGTGAAACCATCTTCTCTGCTTTCTTCCCGATCTATCATCTGTTTTCGGCGCTAGAGTGATCCTGTCCGCGTTGGATATAGCCCATCGAGTAAAATCCGGAGATGAAACCAGCTCCTCCAAAGCAGTTTTTGTAAAGTCTTTTGTAAAATCTTCCCATTCCTCCTTCGAGAATTTCTTTCTTACTGGCTTATGGAAGGTAGAATAGAAACTGCCTGAGTCGGACACTTCATCGCCATCAATCGGTCTATCAACGTTAAATGCACATTTTCCTACAAAACGAAACAAGGACACGCAGCTTACAGTGATGCACATGAAGACCACTTAATAAAAAAAGTGTGAAAAATCTTAAATACCTGTAACAGGTGTACCACACATGTATGTAGGGGAAGGTTTCTTCCTGTGCTTACGAGCAGTGGATCTCAGCTTTTGTGTTCCATTTATGTACGCAAAATCAGAGGGAGAACCATCAGATGAATAATACTTGATCAGACACCTTCTCACCATTTTTCTAAATATTTTATACCAAAACCTGCAAGTGGTGGCAGAGTGATTAAGAGAGAGAAATGGATGTAATCCATGCAAGAAACCAGGCATTCCCGACTCTACTCTACACAGAAAAAAAGATGTTGAATGGTTGTAGCCATTAAAAAGCCGTTAAGAAAATGCCAAGTATTAAGGATAAAAGAAAACTCAAATTCCAAGAGAATCTAAACTTCAGTACCAGCCCTGTTTGTCTATCAATTAAAGTTAAATGACGAAAAACAAATTGTTCAACGACAAAGTTACAATTGACATGATTACAATTGACATGATTAAACAGCAAAATGAAAGAGTTCTATGGCAGGTAAAAATATTAGCAGAATCAAGACATTAATATAGTCCCATTTCATCACCAGAATAAAACATAAATCATATCAGGTCTCCACACAGTACCAGTTTCCCACAATAATTTACCACTCTTTTGTGTTAACAATTAATTTACAGTAACTTAAATTGGGCCAACCACAGTAATATTTTTCAGAAAACAGCAAATATAAGATCTCAAGTATTGACTACAAAGATTTAAGAAGGTTGAGCAAGGCCAAGATGTATTCAATCAGGTTTCAGCAAAATGATATTCAAGCAGATTGACACTCAAAGAGAACAAATATACTTGAACACCATTGCCAAAATATAATATGGATATCTATCTACCTATCTATCTATGCATCTCTCTCTCTCTCTCTATATATATATATACATATATATATATATGTATATATATGTATATATATATATATGCACAT
>JAVDBV010070245.1:0-10345 GCA_032619315.1 Piper longum
GGCACGCGGCCGATCCGATTTAAATCGGCCGATTCCGCACGGAATCGGCCGATTCGTGCATCTATGTTAAGGACTAGCAAAAGCTTCCTCTCCTATATAAGGAGGGACAACCACTTTGACCCCTTCCTTCACTAGCAGCGTTTGCTAGCGATCACTCCCAAGCGTAAGCGTCGACTTCACTTGACAGTGATCAGCGTTGGAGCCTTGCTTACCACTTGCACGTGGCCTTTTGCTTTCTTGCCGCTTGCCCGTGGCCCTTCGATTGCCACATGCGCGCAGCCCTTTGAGTGACTGCCTGCGTGCAGTCTTTTGTTTGCCTTGCCACCTGCATGTGGCACTCCTTTCTTTCTTGCTTTCAATACAAACCATTGTAAAGCTTTCTCATAATGAATTTCTAAAACTTTTTCCCTGCTGGTGTCGCTGGGGGCTAACTCATACGTCCCTTTGACGGGGATCGCTAGGCTCACTTGTGGGTTTAGCGCCACAAGTGCCACACGCACCGGCTGAAACTGCTTGGTTCGTGACACCACACTCTTCTCTTCTCCTCACCTTATCTTTGGCACCAAAACTAGACTAGACAATCTTTTTGTTCAACCCAAAAGAAGATCACGTCCTTTACTAACTGCTTCCCCTCCCTAGCAATCCAATTGGGAGACTAAAGCTCGTGTATTTCAGCAACTATCCAAGGCGAATCCTGTTCTGCACCAAGGCGCGCAATGTTTTGCCAGCAGCACTACCGAGAATGCAAGGCAAACTCCGTCCAGCCAGCAGCACTATCGGGAATGCTTCCCTACTTCCCGCACGACAACTCAAAACCAAAAGAAAAGAAACACAACGTTGTTGCTGATTGCAATGCCACGAGTTGGTAACACAAGTTAGAAGAACGCGCTATTGTTCTTTGCCATGAAAATTAATGGAATCCAAACTTATATTTAATCACCACAATATGCATAAGGACGTTGATGCAGCAACTGAACAACAAAGCGATCATGAATTGACGCAACAGTAGTAATTTGCATTCATGGACTAAATTTCCAATTTTCAGTTTATTTCTTTTGTTTCTTGTTGATTTGGGTCTTTAGTTCCATGATTATCAAGCTTATTATCAATGTAAAATAGGCATGCATGAAAATTAAGAAGGGGAAGATAGGAAGGATTCCCAAGTGAGGAAGAAGCCGGCTCCGGAAGAGGAGAAGAAGATGAGAGAATGAAATAAGGATGATGCGCCTCACAAATTATATAATGCAATGACGGCTAGGGTATGTGAAAAACACCCAACACCCATATTTCATTTAATCGGGTAAGCGGGTAACCGGGTAAAGAATAAATTATAATATTTAACTAGGTAGAGAATATAATATAATTAATCATAATAATTTTCCAACGTTCGATCCTTCCCCGACCAAGTCGAATATATATAAATTTATTTTCACACGGTCTTTACAATTTTTGCCTTGTCTACTTCAAGTCCTTGGCATGAAACTTTATGCCCCAAAACTATTTCTTCCTATACTATAAAATGACATTTTTCCAAATTATGAATAAGATAAGTGTCTTGACAACATTTAAGAACTCAAGCTAAAATAGATAAGCAATCATAAGAAATCTGTCCGAAAATAGTAAAGTCATCCATAATTACTTCTAGGCCATGTTCAATTATATCACTAATGATGGCCATTACCTGCTACCACTCCCGGTAATTGCTAAACAATATTCTGAACGACATAATTTATATGTTCTGAAGCTTGCACTAGTCCATGTATAGCCATCAGGATCTAAGCCAACACATTCTCCGTGTTCAAATTTGACTGAGTAGATTGGTTTGTATGTCTATGAGTGCCTGCCATCTGAAACGTCGAAAATTGTTCTGTTATGGCTCATTAATTTGTTTTTTTTTTCAGTCATGACTGATGCATATTAGCAAATGAATTTGTTAATTAACACTATTAAACAATGGGAGAAGATAATTACTAGACTTTTCAACAAGGTACTTGAGTCATAAGATATGAGCTAGTGGGAAACCGTGCTCTCATACCACCACTAACGACCCGCCCTAATCGGCCCGGGTGTTACTTAAAAAGTTAAATTATGTAAACATAACATGCAAGAACATGAATTCTAATACGGCAAATAAGTTTAGAATTTATAACTCATTAAAAAAATAAATCATGTTTCTGATAGCATATGCCATTATATGAAATAACTGCCCCAAAGTTTCAGACCGTTTTCCATAGTGACATTTATTACACAAGAGAACAACAGGAAGTCCAATTTATTATCCATTAAGCAAGCCTGAGTTGGTAAAAGAACCACCAACCATACTTTTATTCTTCAGTCCATAACTGCTCACCTGCGGAGGCAATTCCGCGTTAGTGATAAAACCACTAAGCTGTTAATTAAATGAAACAAGTCAATATAAATCCTATTATCGTTTAACAAGTCTTTTTGTAATTATGAGCCTATGCCAAGCTCCAATTATGTTGGGAGGGGTGGCCACCCAATCCAGCTACCATCCCATGCATGCGGACACACGCTACGTGGCCCATGGCTTGTACTTATCGATATTTCCCATTGACTTACACTCTCGGTATCACAAGTGCATAATGAGCATTTTTGCGCCACTGTTCCCTGTCATCTCTTTTGGCATGGGGGTAAGTATTCAATCTTTCAAGGGGTACTGCCCTGTGACGAACTGAGTTGACCCCGGTTGCATTCCAGCGCATGGTGGTTAGATACTCTGGTCGACGAAGACTCCCATATAGTAATTTTAAAGGGTGCATCCCCGTGTCTGACTGAGTAAATTCCTTAACCCTGGTTGCACTCGGTGCATGGTGGTCGAATTTGGGTTCAGAACAATGAGGGGTGCCAAAAGGGAAAATATAACATTTTAAATAATTATACAGACCTTGATAGTTCGTAAGTGAACTCACAACCGCAACCAACGATCGTGATCTGAACAAGAACATAAAAATAAATAAGTATAATTTTATTTGAGTAGAATTGAATGAAACAAATGACTAATATATATCATTATTAAAATTTGACAACATAAAACTTGCCACACTCAACAATTGATAAAATAATTATAAGCTTAGAAACAAATATTTAATTACTCTTATTAGTATAGTTTCCTTTGAGATGCTACTTACTTAACCACAATCTTGATGATTAGGTTTACGATTTTAATCTTTAATCACTAGCACTTTAATTAATTAAGTCGTTCGATTAAATTCTTTAAAATGATTTATATTATCCTAATACAAAGATATTACTAAGAAAATTATTTTAAATTATTTAACTCAATAAAGGTTTGAACTTTATTTATTTTCATTATGCTATTTAGGTTCAACGCTTCTGATTTTTACACGATTATAGTTTACTAACCTGTTTTTTACCTTACTAATTTGTTATTAAAATAATCACTTTATTTACCTAATATTAATTTAATATGGAAAAGGTGAAATCTTTATTTTATTAATCACTCATAGCCATCCGATGTAATTTAATCGCTTATATTAAGCCGATTAATTATCTACCATTTATCATTACCGTATTTTTGTTACTTATGGCGATTTCATAAAATAATTTATTAGTTTAGCCACTTTAACCCATAGCCCATAAGAATAATTATTTTAAAGACTTACTACGAGTTAGTATTATTTTTAACTCGAGCTGTATCGAGTCAAGCATAAATTACAGATCTGCCATCATCTTCTTCCCCACGCTCTTCTTTTCTCCTCACCTTATCTTTGGCACCAAAACTAGACTAGACAATCTTTTTCTTCAAACCAAAACCAGATTACGTCCTTCACTAACTGCTTCCCTTCCCTAGCAATCTAATTGGGAGCCTAAAGCTCGTATATTACAACAACTATCCAAGGCGAATCCTGTTCTACACTAAGGCGTACGATGTCTGGCCAGTAGCACCGCCGGGAATGCAAGGAAAACTCCTTCCGGCAAGCAGCACTGCCGGCAACGCTCCCCTACTTCCTGCACAACAACCGAAAACCAAAAGAAAAGAAGCACAACGTTGTTGCTGATTGCAACGCCATGGGTTTGTGACACAAGCGCCAGGTGCTATTGCTGCAAGTTAGCAGAACGCACTACCGTTCTTGACCATGCAAATTAATGGAATCCAAACTTATATTTAATCACCACAATATGCATAAGAACGTTGATGCAACAATTGAACAGCAAAGCAATCATGAATTGATGCAGCAACATTAATTTTCATTCATGGATGAAATTTCTAGATTTCAGTTTATTTCTTTTCTTTCTTGTTGATTTAAGACTTTAGTTCCATGATTATCAAGCTTATTATCAATGTAAAACAGGCATGCCTGAAAATTAATAAGAGGGAGATAGTAAGGATAGCCAAGTGAGGAAGAAGCCGGATCTGGAAGAGGAGAAGAAGATGAGAGAATGAAATAAGGATGATGCCCCCTCACAAATTATATAATTAAATGATGGCTAGGGTATGTGAAAAACACCCCAACACTGGTATTTCATTTAACCAGATAACCGGGTAAAGAATAAAATATAATATTTAACCAGGTAGAGAATATAATATAATTAATCATAATAATTTTCCGACGTTCGATCCTTCCCCGACTGAGTCGAATATGTATAATTTGTTTTTCACGGTCTTTACAATTTTTGCCTTTTCTACTTCAAGTCCTTTGAATGAAACTTTATGTCCCAAAACTATTTCTTCCTATACTATAAAATGACATTTTTCCAAATTATGAACAAGATAAGTGTTTTGACAACATTTAAGAACACAAGATAAAATAGATAAATAGTCATAAAAAATCTCTCCAAAAACTATAAATTCATCCATAAATACTTCTATGTCATGTTCAATTATATCAGTAATGATGGCCATCATGCATCTTTGGAATGTAGTGGGGGGCGTTACATAAGCCAAAGGGCACTCGTGGAAAAGCAAAAGTGCTATAAGGGCAAGTGAACATTCTCTTCTCTTGATCCTCGGGTGCAATGGTAATCTGATTTTGACCTGAATATCCATCAAGAAAACAAAATTAAGCATTCGTAGCTAATCTATCAATCATTTGATTAGAGGGAAGTGATCTTTTTTGTAGCATTGTTGAGCTTCCTATAGTCCATGCACACACGCCACCCCGTGATGGTTCTCATAGAAATCAATTCATCTCTCTCATTCTTTACCATAGATATACCTCCTTTCTTTGGTACACATTATACTAGACTTACCCAAGTACTATCAACAATGGGATATATCACTCGGGCATCCAACCACTTAATAATTTCTTTCTTGGCCACTTCTTTAATGTTGGGGTTAAGTCATCATTGGTGCTCTACAATTGGATTGTATCCATCCGCTAAGTTGATCCTATGAATACAAAAGGATGGATCGATGCCTTTTATATCTACTATAATCCAAGCAATGGCTAACTTGTGATCTTTTAATATTCTAACAGGTTCTCTTCCAGAAATATAGTTAGCTCTAAAAAAATAATAACAGGAAGAGTGTCATTAAGCCCTAAGAAAATATACTTAAGATGTTTAGGAAGTTGCTTTAGCTCCAAAATAGGTGGTACTTGAACTCATGGCAGTAATCTGTGGAATGGTAGATCTAAGGGTTCCACAACTCTGAATCTCCTTGGCAAGATTGGTTTTGAATCTAATACTTTAACCATCTCTTCCACATCAGTATCTTCTTCACATAGAGAATTTATGGCCTTATGTAATGAATCAATCAACTGATCCCCTATGTACATTATTTTGTCAAATAGTTCAATTCTAGAACAATCATATGTTGCATCCGGGTAATTCATAGATTTAAAAATGTTGTATGTGACATATTCATTGTTTACCCTAAGTGTGAGCTTTCCAGTGGTCACGCCGATCAGTGTTCTCCCAATTGCTAAGAACCCTCTCCCGATGATGAGTGGTATATTATCATTCCTTCCTTCTATTTCGAGCACCACAAAATCTGTAGAAAAGATAAACTTGTTAACCTTTATTAAAACATCTTCAATGACTCTTTTAGGATATACCAATGACCAGTCAACCAACTGGAGTGTGATGTTCGTAGGAGCAATGTCCTTGAGCCCTAACCTTTTGAAAATGAAAAAAGATTAATGCTAGAACCTAAGTCACATAAAGCATTACAATGAACATTTCCTCCAATTGAACATGGAATCAAAACTTTCTTGGGTCTTTCATTTTAGGAAGTAGTTTTCTTTTGAGGGTAGCACTACATTCCTCTGTCATGGCCACAACTTCATTGTCATCTAGTCTCCTCCTCTTTGCTAGAATATCCTTCAAGAATTTTACATAACTAGGCATCTGGTCAAGTGCTTCAACGAAAAGTATGTTAATTTGTAATTTCATAAATATATCAAGAACTTTTTTAAAGTATTTTTCATCACCTCATTTCCTTAGTCTAGAAGGAAATAGTACATTTTTTTCTACCTCTTCTGTATGTACGTCATTTTTCTCTTTCCCTTTGCTTTTGTGTAAGCTAACCAATGTAATGTAATACCACTTCTTCGTGCTCGTTGTTTTGATTTTCATATTTTTCCTCAACTTCATTGGGCTTAAATGGTTCCTGTAAAGTAATACCACTCCGGGTTGTTACGGCTTTGCAATGCTCTTGACCATCTTTCCATAGTTGTTCTAGTTGGCTGGGAAGTACACCCTTGGGTCGCTCACTTTATTCCTTGTTTAATTGCAACATAACTTGTTGCATAAACTAATATTGTTGTTGTTGCTGATCCTGCATAAATTATTGCATAGAATTAAATATTTGGATCAAATCTGGTTATTGTGGTTGATAAGGAAGTGAAGGGTGTCGAGAATGTTGTGATGGTGGTGGTGGTTTATTGGGGACAACAACGGATTGTGGAGAATTATTCTATGAAAAGTTGGGGTTATTGCTCCTAACCAAATTGTAGGTATTGGAATATGGATTGTTGTTCTTATTAAAGTTGCCTACGTAATTAACTTGATTTGTTGTACATTGGCCTATGGAATGTGCTTGTCCACACCATTCACACCTTGGCTCCACAACCTTAACCTGTCCCTGCATATTATGATTGTGAATTTGATTAGCTAAAGCACTAATCTAATTATAAAACTCCGGTAATCCTCCTTGGGTGACAATCTTGTCTCACATGATGGTTGCTAAGGGCCATCAATTCTAGTAGTTGAAAAGCATCATGTGGATTCTTCCTAAGAAACGATCCATTGGCCGCCGCATCAACTACGTTCTTTGTTTGCCCCAACAACCCATTATAGAAAGTTTAGAGTTGCATTCATCTTTCTATACCATGGTTAGGACACATTTTCAACAATTCTTTAAATCTTTCCCATGCCTCAAAGAGAGATTCACCATCAAACTACAAAAAAGATAAAGTTTTGTTACGTAATCTAGCAGTTTTAGAAGGCGGAAAATATTTTAACAAAAATTTTTAGACAATTCGTCCCAAGTGGTAATTACATCTAATGATGGCAACCACTCTTTCGCAGTTTCTATTAATGAGAATGGAAATAAGCAAAGGTGGAGAGTGTCATCAGAGACACCAGGTTGCTTATACAAACCGATAGGAAATTGATGATAAGCCTGTTAGGATTTTCAGTAGGTGATCCGCTAAATTGTCCTATATTTGTAACATGTTAAATAAAATAGGTTTTTAAACTTGATGTAGGTTGCATCCACCGGTGGTGCAATAATTCTAGGTTGTAACCCTCTTGCAAGAAGTACAATCCAATCCTGGATTGCCCTGTTGTCATCATTGGCTACTGCTATAATCAGTGGAAGTGGAGGCATTTGTTGTTGTTGTGGGTCCATGGCTTCTTCTTCTATTACTTCTTGTGCTCTTCTTCTTCTATTACTTCTTGTGCTCTTCTTCCAGCGGCAAATAAATTTCTCAAAGTCCTTTCAATCCCTGGATCACAAGAAAACAATGGTGACCGCACTAATCAATGCATAAATAAATGACAACAAGGAATAAGAAAATGATATAGCATTTTTTTTAAAAAAGACTCTAAAATCTAAAAACAAAAGAAAAATACTAAAAATTCATATCCTAAATTAACTAAGAAAATTCGATATGCCCGGCAACGGCGCAAAAAATGTGTTCGAATAATTTTAATAACGTACAAGTATACATTGTTAAAATAAGTAATATAATGATAAATGTCTAAGTATCGTCTGACAGAGAGATGAATTTACTTACGTTATTAGTAGAAAATAGAACTAAGAGCAAAACAAAAATAAAAAGAATTTTTTATCTTAAGATAAAACTCATTGAAGAGTCGAATTTCCCTTAACATAAAATTAATCTTCATCACATCTTACTCTTATATTCTATTCCCTCAAATTGCCGACCTCAGATAATTATATGATATGGTGGATCCCGCTCCTTTATGCATTTATTATTTTGCCTCAATTTCTACCTATCGGTGATAATTAATTAATTAATAAAGTAATGCAGTAAGATTTGCCTTACAATCGTATACGGTGTTGTGTATCTCCTGACCACAACAAACAAGTCATTAGGCCCATCGTATTATGAATTATTAATGACCAATCTAACTAATTTTTCCCAAAATCTAATTAAACTTCATGATTTAAGTAATAGTGTATCAGTCTATTCTTAGTATTAAAAACATGATAATTCAAGCAATCCAATTGAATAAACAAATAAGTGGTTGAAATTAGTTCAATTAACCCATGTTCAGTTCTATTCTTCTCTACATCGAAATAAAAACTACTCCATAATAAAAGTAAAGAACATGATGAAAACAAAATAAACTTATTTTATAAAAAGTACTAAAAAATATAACAAGTACTGAGAAACCTCAAGGGCACCAATTGAGGATATAACTAATATTAAACTGGCTATGAGAGCAAACTCTCATATGAAAGAAAACATTTATATACTCCTCGTGAACTCTCTAAAGGGCACCTACTTAGGAGCCACTGGGCTGCAGACCCGGTAGCATCCTGAACTGACTGATCTGTTGTTGTTAATGCCTCACTCGGTATTTTCTTACTTCATTTTTTGGTCTCGAATCCTAAGCCCTCTCCTTACCTCCATATTTCTACTGGCCTTGAGCACGAAGGTTGAGTACTCTCAGGCATTTGTCTTTAGTACCCTTTGAACCACAAGTCCGGACATGCGCTATACTTAACAGTACCCGTAAACCTCCACATTCATTGGGTGTGAGGAACTTAAACGTGGAGTTTTCAGGATCTCTTAGGAATGGAACAGTCCTCTTACTAATCTAGAGCCTGCTTTGACTGTCACGACATCGACTCATGGTACGTGCAAGTCGATTTTGCCATCTCTCATGTTACTGAAAACTCGATAAAATATATATTGGCCTCGGAATGGATTTATAAAATATGCCCGAAGGCAACTTCTGGTGGATCTTGCTTTTGAAATCATTCTTGAGGGATCTCATCCTCGAGGGTTGTTAATCCGGAAAATTGTTCAGCTAAATGGCCCGAGTTGAGTGGGATTCGATAAAACACCACTTAACCCATCCTACAAGTAATAAATCAAACATACAAGAGAGTAGAGCATGAAAATAGAGACGAGTCCTAAACGGACCTGGTAGAAGCTCCAAACGTGTCATCACGCCTAGTTGGCAATCTCCTACTCCGTACCTACACATCAAATCTAGAAGCGAACGGCTGCTAAATAAATAATGCATCAAACTCATCCTAATTATCACACTCACAATGCAATTATCATCGATCAAACAAATTAACAATCATTAGTGTAAATAATGTAAGTCATCCTATTCATACCAATTTTATTGTGTTTTTCAAAATTACATCGTAATCACATAACATGCTCAACTCAATTTACCTCATTAGCTCACTTTAAAATATATTCGCTATTAATCACATCATGCAACTCATCATTTCATCCATAATTAAGCATTAATCATGACAATTACTCAATCCTAGCATGTTGTGCTAACAATCACCAAAATTAAATAATCATATCAGAGGAAATTATACCTTGTGTTGTTGACAATCGACGATGGCTAGGGTTTTGTCGGGCTTCTCGAACCTTGAATTCGGCACTTTACAGCATTCGAAGCTCGATCGGGTTCGACTGGATGAACCCTGCGGAAGACCCTGCTAATTCCAGTGAACTACACCGAATCCGTTTTTTTGGCAAGTTCCGGCGGGTTCAGTAGTTTTCCGCCAACTTTCCGGCGATTTTCCAATCACCGGCGGTGTCTGCGAGCGGAATAGCAGGGTATTGGTACCATATGAACTGGCTTAGCGATCCCGATGCATCCATGACATCAACATTGTCGGCGGAGGTGGTGGCTCACTAGA
>JAVDBV010070247.1:0-14328 GCA_032619315.1 Piper longum
CGAAAAGCTTTGATCGAGACCGTCCAAAGTCGAACTGGCTCGAGCCTTAAAAATGACTCTATAGGTGAGAATTGAGGCCAGAAGGCTAAATGAGTCTCAAAACCCTAAACTCAAAATGATGAAAGCCTACGACTCAATCAAACTAGGCCCACAAAAGCAAATTGGTTATCTAAAATCTCTAAGATGCATGTAAATATTGTACCCTTGAAAATCCCAACCAGATACTAAACGCTGTAACGGTCTAGATCTAAGCCTATACCTCGGTATACTTAGCCTTCATAACAAACTCATACGACTGTCCGAGACTCATACTCATGGTCTAAAAGCTAGTCTGGTTCAAACTAATTCGAACCGACCTATATTGACCCGAACTGTGCAAAATTACAATCGGGTAAAACCATAACCTAAGCTTGGGTTTTACAATTCTATTAGGAAAAGAAAAAAAGAATGTGGAATAGCCGAGTTAGAAAAATAAGTATTTAAATAGAATAAATAGGTATTATATCTGAATGTTTCTTTTGAAAAAAAGATAAAACAGAAAGGAAAAGGAATACTTTACGTGTTAAGTTAAGATGTGACCAAATCAATTATTTCTGCTTCATTCATTGGATCACCTACCTAAGTTAAGAAGGGTCATGGAAAGAACGGGTCCTTCCTGCATGCCACAAATGACCCACAAAAAAGAAGAATCCTAAAACAAAATGAGAGGTAGTTAACCAATTTCTGGGAGAGACGTAATTGACTACATTCTTGATAGCTATGCCACCCACGGAATTTAAAGAACCTAAAAGAGCACGAGTCATATAGCCATGTCACTGTCATTACAAAAATGTAATAAAGGACATAACCGGGAAAAAAATGTCCTAAGAATGTACATCTTTCCTTATCAGTCAAAGACTTTTCTAAGGTTTGGCAAATCTTGATTTGAGTCAAGGATCGGCCATCACTAATATGAAGCTTCTATATATCAACACTTTTAAATAAATAAATAAATAAATAAAACATCACTATTTAACACGTTAAACAAAGTCACCCCCCGGTAGTAGTCGAAGCTAACTCACAGAGCGTTGGATTGGAAAATTTTATATAAAATAAAAAAAATTTTATCACAAATGTCTTTTCACTATAGTTATAATAAGTGAAGGAGCTCATAAAATAATATTTGGTGGTTATAATTATCGAGTCACTTTTGTTCTGAGCATTGTAAGAGAAAACAAAGATCTACCTCTCTTTTGTATTTTCGAACAGGATTTTCAAGAATGCCAATATATTGTGAAATACGTATTTTGGTCATTATTTATATTATTTTAATAAAGAGGCTTAAAAAATACAACTAAACACCCTAGTAGATAAGTGTATTAACCCTGTAAAATCCTTTTTAATTATGTTCGAATCGAAATTATTAAAATAAAGCGACTACATATGGAGCTATATAGAGATCAAGCTGCTCCACAAAATTTCAACTGAATATATGGCGTGGTGGAGGGTCGGAGGGGAAAGGAGCTTTCCTATGTACTAAGCATGAAAATTAAATATATAACCTGCCAATATGACTTGTTAATAAGTAAATTATGACCACCACACAAAAGTCCATGATAACTTATGGTATCTCATATTTTAATAGTTCCCATCCATACGTGCATTGCATGACAACAGTGATGAAGAAAGTGTTTGTTGCATTTTATGAATAAAATAGCAATTAATTAATATTTGTGGATATAATAGCACTCATACATAAATATGGTGAACAACATACCTATTTCCTTATACTGTTTAGTTATAAAGTGGGCAATGTTGACGTATTTTACCTTTCTCCTCATTATTTTTTATTCGGATATAGTAGTATACTTTTCAATATATCTACTCTTATTAATAAAAAGAAAAATAAATTGTGGCATCTGATTAAAAGTACTAGAATCAGTCAATTAAAACACAATAAAAATAAAATGAATTATAATTAGTGTCTATCTTAAAAATTAAAATTATCTCTAAGTTACTATGTGATTATCATTTAAATTGAGGTAAAATTGAAAATTTAGTTATAAAATTAAATTTTATCTCTTATATATATTTATATATTTATATTTATGTTGTCTATCTTGGTATTTAATGAGATATAAAATGAAAATTTATTTTTAAGGTTAGAATCTATCTTTAATATACCGCGTGCATCGCGCGCGGCATTATGCTTAGTATATATGATGGTCGAATAACTCATACAACCCAACCATATTATAAAAAGCAAATCACCATTTTTTGAAGGATAAGGATTTAATCGAAGCTATCACTTCACTCTCAAAAGAAAAAAAAATTTCAATTGCACCGCCCATGGAACCATTCGTATGGCATGCATCACATGCAATTTGGCCAAGATCAACATCCAAACACCAGGAAGAAACACGTGCGTGCCTGTGCTCCTCTCAAACGATGCCGCCAAATTGGTTCCTGTACTCAGATAATAGGTTGCTATCTATGTCCCTATAGAGCATGAGAAACATGGCATGCCAAAAGCCCGCCACTACAAATAGAACCTTACTCTTCCCTTCCTCTTCAACTCAAACTTCACCATTTTCACTTCCATTTCTCCTCCAATTTCGTTTCCCTACAACGTCTCCAGCTACCACATCTCTTATCTTATCTTGGATATTATGGCCTTGGTCTCTACCCTTAGGCTCACCGTTAATCCACCCAACTCAACTTCTTCAACATCTCATACGGACATAGAGATCAAAAAGCTAGCACAAATACATCCACTTCCCAACACAATCGAAGTACCGCCGTCTCTTGTAGTGAAACCAAAGACCCATGTTGTCAATCTCCCTGTTAGATCTTATCCGGACTCCTCTGGAAAATTTGGAAGCTATGGTGGCAAGTTTGCGCCAGAAACATTGATGAGCTCCCTGGCTTTGCTTGAACAAGCCTTCCTCTCGGCAAAATCGGACCCAATCTTCCGAGCGCAGCTTCATGAGTTGTTAAACGACTATGCAGGCCGGGAGACACCGCTCTATTTTGCAGAGAAATTGACCAACCACTACAACAGGGGCACTAATTTTCAAAAGGGTCCTCAAATCTACTTCAAGAGGGAAGACCTCAACCACACTGGCTCCAACAAGATCATCAATGCTGTCGCCCAGGCCTTGCTGGCCAAGAGGCTTGGCAAGACAAGAATTGTTGCCGAGACTGGGGCCGGCCAACATGGTGTTGCCACTGCTAGCATATGTGCAAGGTTGGGCATGGAATGCGTGATTTACATGGGGACTAGAGACATGAGCAAACATACCCTCAACGTGCACAAAATGAAGCTCTTAGGGGCAGAGGTGAAGGAGATCAAGATTGGAACATCTTCACTGAGGGATGCAACTTCAGAGGCTTTTAAAGATGCTCTGTCCAATTTGGAGAGTACGTATTTGACAATGAGCTCTGCTGGAGGTCCTCACCCTTACCCTCTCATGGCCAGAGAGTTCAATGCCTTGATTGGGAAGGAGACAAGGAAGCAGGCCATGGAGAAGTGGGGAGGAAAGCCTCATGTCCTGTTAGCATGTGTTGGTGGTGGCTCAAATGCAATTGGGCTCTTCCATGAGTTCATTGGTGATGAAGATGTGAGGTTGATTGGTGTTGAAGCAGCAGGGCTCGGATTGGAGAGTGGTAAACATGCAGCTAGCCTGTGTAAAGGTGAGAGGGGGGTGTTGCATGGATCAATGTGCTACATGTTGCAGGATGAGGAAGGGCAAATTATGGAGCCTCACTCTATTTGTAGTGGGATGTCATATCCAGGGGTAGGAGCCGAGCTTAGCCATCTCAAGGATGTGGGGAGGATCGAGTGTTACAGTGTTAGTGATGAAGAGGCAGTGGCAGCCTGCAAGAGGGTCAGTAGGTTGGAGGGGATCATCCCTGCATTGGAGACATCCCATGCATTTGCTTACTTGGAGAAGCTGTGTCCTACTCTGCCGGATGGTGCAAAGGTTGTGGTCAATTGCAGCGGTCATGGAGACAATGACATACAAACAGTACTAGAACACTGCTAATTCCCCTATCAAGTCATGGCCTTAATACGATCAACACTGTTCAATGTGAGTCGGACAACTAATATTGTTTGACGGCGCCAAATAGATAAATAAAACAAAGTTCGTACAGTACTACGAACTTTTGGATCTCTACTTGAGTGTACTCTTCTAAACTTATTTGTATGTAATATTAAGCTTGTATGTGTATTTAGCTTGTATATATACAATTGGATGAAATAATAGAAGTCAAGCTTAGATAATTTTTTTATTCCAAGCATGCTTAGTTAATTGTTACGATTTATGATTAAGGAGGCTCATAAAATCATCCAGCTTTTGCCTTTTGGAATACCAGCATGGGGAAAACCGGTTTTTCTCGGATATCCTTATTATTGCGAAGGGGAGTCTCATTGCTTCTGTGTCATTTTGCGTAATTTTTTCAACTAGTGCAGATCTAAGCAGAATAATATTCTTTTTTGCATTCCATGTTTTCATGCTTTACTCGAAATTCCACACACCCACAACTTTTTACTTCTGTTAAATAAAAACGATTTTATTTTACTTTTGCAAGATCTATCTTTCTTTATAATGCTTTTTGACGAATTTCTTAAGTATTTGCATGGCACTCTTACTTTCTAGCTAATTTTTGCTATTTTTTTATCTTGCCAACATTCCTATGTGTGGAATTTGCATTTTTATTTTTTTTTATTTTTGGCCTACACACATTTCTTCTTCTACTTGACACCCAAAGGGTATTAAGGGCATGAATCTTAAAATAAAATCTATATAATTATAAATAATAAAATTTTAAATGATCCGATGCTTTAGTGACACCAACCTTCCTCCATTATCCAAACTTGGGACAGGCAACGCAGAAGCATTGGCGCCTCTTCAACGGGAGGCCTATTTCAGCCAATTAATATTTCAAACATATTTATTCAAGAAGATATAATCACCTTTGTGTAAGAGGCAAACTTAAAGGTAGTGGCCTTACCATCACATTAAAATCTCACACAACACATGGCCGAATGAAATTATAAATGCCAAACCTCACGTAGAAGATCATATCTCAGACTTGAACCACAATGATTCTCACTCTCTGTGTGTCTTTCAGAATCCGCATTCACTCTAGGAGACATAGTTTTATCAATGATGGATGTGAGAGGTGAATCAAGTTCATCAAGTTCCTCATCACTTGTGTATCCTTTTTCTTGCACCAATGAAACAGTTCTACCCAGTTGAGGTGGTCGTGCGACTTCTCTGATCTTCTCTGCCACATTGGCAGGCGCCGGTGGACAGTAAACAACAGGAGCTGCTAAACATGGGAAGAAGTTGATCAAGTCTTTGTCTGATTGTCGCCGTTCCAAGATACTCTGCATCAATATCAGAAGATTGAATCAAATTTTATTAAAAATGAGGATCCTATGACATGAAATCTTCTTTAAGACACTCTGCATGGATGTTAGATCATGATTGAATCAAATTTTATTGAAAATGAGGGTCCTAGGACAGGAAAGAGATAATGTCTGATGGAAAGTGAACGAAAGTCACCTACTTGTTTGTAAATCACAAACTCATGTCTACCTGGGACACATTTTGAACAATTATCAAGCATACCTCAGAGTTCAGGATCTCTAAAACAGATCCAGGAACAGGATCAGGGCAGAATTCATCTGGAGTAAAATTGCAGAGTATTCTCTTTATTATTGGCAAACCCAGTGTTGGACACACCTGTGCAACAAAACATGGAATATAATTAAACAGATGAAGGCACTAATTAACTTTCTGTTGCATGCCATACTTATGTTAGAAAAATAAAATTCATAGTATCAAGACCAACCTCCTTCCTGATGGTCCTGTCCATAAGCATGTCTTTTGGGAGCATCAAAAGATCACTCAAAGCATTAAGCAAATGAAAATATTTTGATATTTCATTGTCTCCTCGCCGATCATCATCATCACCTCCAGTTGCCTCACTTGCTAGAGCACTATCGTCAGTATCCCGACCAAACATATCTGTTATATATCTTGACCAGTTCCCTACCTGCAATATCAAAATAAAATGAACAATAAACCTGCCATATTTTATTAGATAAACATTGGAAACCTTTCGGTTTTGGTAATATGCGATTATGACTGTATCCTGTCTTAGTCAGACAGGATTCTTGTCAGAATCTTTATACATGCAAGCTCAACAGAGCCAATCAGAGATCACAATGCAACTGGGCACCACAAAAATGAAAAAGTAGGAATCAGAAATTGTACATACCGAATTTTTGAGTTGAGCACCAGATCCAAAGCTCAAGTTGCCATCAGGGATTGGCAGAACCTTGGAATCAACAATAGGATCCGATACAGGATCAGTAGGGATCTCATATGCAGATTCACGAAGTATAGCATTGAACATTGCTACATCCAGTCTGGCTACACACTGCTCCATCACCTGATGATGGCACACTGTCAAAGGCATGATAACACCACATGCAGGATTGAATCTATTTGGGAAGTCAACATTTATTGTGATCCAATTATTTCTAACACAAATGCCAATGAAATCTGTTATGGTTGAGCATACCATTCTAGCCAATACAGGTAAGCAACCACAATCATGCCCTCCTGCTCGAACAGGACATAGCCTTTGGGAGGCTTCTTGGAATGCACTTCTCCAAAGATTGATAGAAAAACTGCCTTGCTGCTGATCACCTAATGCTGCTCCTAATAGATGGCCACAACTTTTCTCAGAATACATTTCTCCAACTGGAGATTGCATGTGGGGGGTCAACGTCTAAACAACATAAACAATCAAAATTTTTTAGTCATACAGGCAAGACTTCAGTTTTCTTTCCCCTTACTTTTTAAGAAATACATAGGACATTTTGTTAGAAGTTTGCCTCACATCCTTACAAAAACTGAGTAATCCTTCAATTAAATAAAAATCATTCAAGCAGAAAATAATAAACCACACTTGGTAAAGCCTATTTATATTAAAACTTCAAACACCTATGCACATGGTAATTCAAGCCAAATCTTGGCACCATTTATAACTGTTATTGATGTTAATCTTAAAACATAATGAATGAAGATGTAATCCTTATAAAGCTTAAATAACTTATGCACCAAACAACATAAAAGAATCTTATTTGCTAGTGGAAAGTCACACAAGAAGGTCAAAAAAAAAACTTCAAACAAAGGCATGAACATGTTAAAGAATACCGTAAGTTACCTGCCACCACAAAGATTCTACTATCCTCGAAAACATCCAAGATTCAACCCTCTCAAGTGCTGCTACAAACGTGCTAGTCTCCTGCCAGTCATTTATGAATTGCATAAAACCAAATGTTTTCCCATGTTTGCTAGTGCCATTTACTTTCCAATTTCCACTGTCATTGGTTTCAGTAACTCTTCCTTGAAGAAGTGTCTGGTGGGCACTGCCAAAAGCTTGACCAATAATTTCTCTAAGGACCACCGTGTTTGACCACCAAAAAGTTAACCTTCAGTCAGAAAAAAATAAGAGTGATCAATAGCTTATCCAAAATACTTTTGTCTTCTTGAAGAGAAGGCAAATAATATTCAATTCTAATGCTGACCAATAGAAAATGATGGAAAGAACAAATGTGTGCACAATTTCTATACCGTGGCACATCACCGCCACAAGACTTAGCAATTAGGACAAGCCCTGACACAGTGTTCTTAGCAATGCTGCCTTTCTTTCCTTGTGTCCAGTGCTTGCAAGAATGAATATAGAATCTAGATAGGCGTCTAGCAGGAGTGTGAAGTTTATGTGCTGAACTTCCATGTTCTGGCACAACAGAATACAATGAAATCTCTAGAGCAGCAATCTCTCTCAACTCTTCTTCTAGTTTATCAATTCTCTGTTCCATCTCCTGAATTTTTTGCTCATTCCTCTGCTGATCTTCATAAGAACATTTCTCTTCCATCTCACCAGTTTCTTCATCTAATTCAACACTAAGAGAACTAAAAGTCTCATCACAGGCATCCATTCCCTTGCTCTCTTCATTAGGCTTATCTTCACTCCCATCAGATTCAGATGATGCCACAGCATGAACTTTCATGTTCTTGAATTTGACGTCCTGATCTCTTGGATCTCCCTTGAAAGGCCTCCTTGGAATAGATTTAAATTGTAGTACTGTTGGCCTCTGTCGGTTAGTTCTTCCTCTTGCTATGTGTGTAGTGCTTTCTGGTGAAGGTTTCTTAGTCAAATTTTTGGGCACCCTTGAAGCACGCTCAACTTTGTTCTCCTGCAAAATTCCAGTTTCTTCTCGAGACGATGTAGAATCTTTAGCATTTTCGCCTTCAGATTCCCCTTCTTTACATCCATCACTTGAACCATCATCCTTTTCATTTTCATTAAGATTCCTAACCATTTCAGCAGGTACAGCATGTGATATATGTTCATACTCATCTTTAACGTTTCCATCCACTTTAACTTCCTGAAGACTCTCTTTTTCATCTTCCATGAACTCATCAAGCTCATCTTCAGCGTCCACCATTGTCAGCCCCTCTGAACCACTCATGTCATCAACATAATGGATTGAGATGTCATCATAAACATCAGTTGAATCTATATTGGTATTCCCCTCACTCTCCACAAGTGAAATTTTTTGTTTTATTTCCTCTGTGTGGGAAGGTTTGTGATCCTTCAGAGAAGGTTTTATCTTCTCTTTGCTATCATTATCAGGAGACTGTTTTGTTTTCTTACTTTGAATAGAAGAAGCTCCTTTTCCCTTTTCCTTCATTTTCATTGCCTCCACATCAGATATAATCAGCTATTAGACACTGAGGAAATGAAGCAAAATTGATGGGCTAAACAACCTCCAGCTCAACTTGAAGGTGTTTCTTCAAATTCCTATCTGGCCTTGACCTCCACAAATCCAACTTTACTCACTTAATTTAGCCTCCTGAATTGGAAAGTCTGAAATAAGACGAAAAACAAAACTATCAAATAACAAAATCGTAGAATAACAGAAAAGAACAGCAAGATAAAAAATCATTCACAACATAAGCTCATCCATTAATATCAGAAAAAGGAAAGCACCTAAGTACTGCTGGACGTCTTGTCCCTAACCAAGGAGATATATTTACATTACAATTTTTTACAAAAGATGTCCTACTCAACACAGAATACTATAAAAAATAGCAGAGAAATATTCAATTACTTAGAGGGGAAAAGCAATATAATGTAATACATTTGAAATTCATATAAGACATATTAACAATTTTCAAGAACTATTAAGCATACAGATGCGACCTCGAAGAGCTTATTCTACAGAAGAAACATTCTAAATCTAGAACAGAAGCCCAACTAATCACTTATCATTCTGAGAGATCCACTTTCTCTGCTGAAGCCATTAGATTAAACTGGAATATTTATATTTACCGGTGAAAGTTAGAACTTTCTCTGCTGAAGCCATCAGATTAAACCGGAATATTTACATTTACTGGTGAAAGTTGAAACATAGTTGATTGCGCAATATTAAATTGAAGATCTATATTACAGACATCATGATGCGAGGCTAAACTACAGATAAAAATCGATGCCAAGCTTTCACCTTCACACAAATTGATGACTAATGAGACACCATTTCTTATAATTAAAAAATGCAATTTGCTTAAAATATTACAGGCGGTATAATGTAGACAATGGCACAGCTAGCGGAACTTATGACCCAGTTCTGGTGACTGAATGATAAATCACGTGGCCACCTGTAGAATCATCAGACAGGTTCTCTCGCTGTTCCTTCCAATAAACATAAACTATTTACTCTTTTCCCACTTGTATGCATACCAAGAGACTCAAGCCCTGACCAGCAAAAATAAAAAAGGCAAGCAGACTTAGGACGCACACAACAACTGTTTATCTCAGACTATTCACAAGGTGAAGCTATCATATCTACCACATATTAAACCAGCTACATTCCCACATGAACGGCTACAATTACTTGACAGTCACTCCAGATACATCTGAAAAAACGGATTATCCAGCAAGAAATCAGCTCCAACGTTTACTTACCTTTTCAGACACAATTTTTGAGCGAATAAAGGAATTGCAGAAGCTATAAGCAGAACCCACATTTCCACATCAAAAACAGGTCGGTCCGTTTCATGAAAATGCATTCAATCTGAATCCATCAATGGCTTCTGAAATAGCAGTTCAAATCCCCCAATTCCAGAGTAAAATTATCACAAAAAATGCATTCAACCGGAATTCATCCACAGCTGCTACAATGCCAGCTAAATCCAAATACAGACAACAAAACCATCATCACAAGAACCGTCCAAAAATTTCAATCTCTTCGCCAGACTCCAAAACAACCACAACCAAAACAAGATGAAACTATTCAGAAACAGAAGACCAAAAAAAAACCCAAATTCTTACAAAATGTAAACTAAACAACCACTTCAAGTTTCCAAAAACAGACCTTTCCCCACTCAAAACGAAGCAACACTGCAACCCGCTCAACCACAGACAATCAAATTCAACAAAGACTCGTCCTTTTTTTACCTCCGGAGCTCCATACACAACCAGAGAAGCTTCATGACTTCGCCCTCACCGAATGCTATCACAACCAGAGAAGCTTCGTGTCTTCTCCCTCCCCAAATGCTATCACAGCCAAACAGCAGAACAGAGCATGCAGACAAGAAACGACTCACCCGAACGCCGAGGTCGTGAATGCTGCTAGGGCGAGGCGTCCTCGGCGAGCTCTGGCGGCGGCGGCGGAGATTGGCCGGAGTCGCCGGAAATCGGCGGCGGCCATATATGTAGATGGGGAGGGAGGGTGGTGGTGACCGGGAGTGGCCGGTGGTCAGTGGGTGGCGACCGAGAGGGGGGTGTCGGTGGGAATCAGGGTGACCGTCTGGAGCCGGTTGGTATTTGTCTCTGAGAGTCCCTGGACGTGAATGGCAGTTGGCCATGTGCTAACTGTCCGGGCCCGCACCGGTCTAGTCTAGTAATCATGAGCTATTTATTTATAGCTATTTCTTTATTACCCGTACATATTTGTAAGCGCCTTTTCCCCAAGCCACATATTCAAGCATATAAATTTCAATAATCTATAATTATCTGTTTACAATTTACAATTGTACTAATAGTAAGAAAAGAAACTGAGGCTAGCCCCGTTGACTATGAATGTTAAAAATTACAATATGTTACCCATATTTAATCAAATGAGGCAAAATAGAAAATTTCTTGTAACAAAGAGATGATTTAGACGAATTTTGTCTATCTAACTAAACCCTTTTATATGTCTCAATTTTAGGCTATCTTTAGAAAATATTAACTTTCTGATTTGTTTGCCTTATAATTTTGCCCTGGCCACCCAACTTTGGGTAAGGGACTTATCGGGTTGTTGGCTTACCCAAATAAGGCCAATCTTGAGTCGGTTCATCTTACAGACCATGAATATAAGACATAGTTAGTCATATGAATATATTATAGAGGTTGGGTAGATCCGATAGAAAGATGATAACTTCAATTATAATACAGCAGATTATGATTTATTAGTGTATACTCGAAGTATACGGATTTTTGTTAGTGTTAACTCGGGATTTTAAGACTAAATCTAAGTCATTGCAGCATTTAGTCTTTTTTGGACTCTGGGCATATCTTTTCCATCATTTTAAGGATTTTGCACTATCGCATTGTCTCTGTAGGCCCTGTTTGATTTCAGCCTCACATCTTCACTCAATTTAGTTTAGGATTTCAATACTCATTTAGCTTCTTCATCTTGATTCTGTCACTAGAGTCTCAATTAGGCTTTTGAGTCAGTTTTGATTTTTGTCGATATCGAGATATCGATCAAAACTTTTCAACTATATATATATTGTATATATTATAGGTGGACCATACTAGGCCTACAAGTTGTCGGTCATTCGATCACGCCATATGGCAAGATCTGGATTGGCCACATCAACCCTAGCTACTCTCCCATTTTCTTGGGAATTTCTCCAACATTTTCAAAGAGTTACAGCCCTTGCACCACCACTTTGGCTCACCGCTGGCAAGATTCCGACCAATGGGCCACTGTCATTATGACTAACTCACGACCAGCAATCGACTCCACCACGTTGGCCACCATAGATGACACTTTGTTTGTTGTTTCTCACCGCCACCATAGCCGTTCGGGCAATTTTTTGGTACCAACGAGCCTCATACGATGAGGCCAACCACATGACACCTTCCTCTCCCCATGACCAATGGATTAGTCCCAAGCATGTTGGTTGTCACCGCCAAAGACCTCCTCATTCCCGGTGCTGATACCAGTACTTTCAAGCCCATTTTCTAGCTAGCCCTTGGCCAGCCACCATCGACCATCATCCTAAACTTCATCGTTGTCACCTCCCCAACATGCAGCCAATGGCTCCCCATCGTTGGCTTTTTCCTGCAATGGGCAGGCCGGCTGCCCATTGTGCCCATTTACCCATGTCCTCATCCACCTTCTCATTTGTGTCCACGTTTCTTGCTCCGTCATCTGCCATCTAGCTACCCGGGCTAGCTAGCTAATTCTAGCTAACCTAGAAGCTCATTTTGACTTAGTCGACTCGATATCAATTCATCCCAGTTGACTTGATAGTCCAACAATTCGATGCTCTCTACATTAGTTTAGATGTATGCTCACATTATTTGTCATATTTTGATGTTGTGAATATTTTTCTTTATTTATTATTTATTTATTTATTTATTCATTATTATTTATATATTTTTCTATCATGATGTATATTAGTATGATTATTTATTATTATTGATGATGTATTTACTTATTAATATTATTTTATTCATGTTTAATATATTTTATATACATGTGTATTTATTTATGTGAGGTCTCTCAACTTAGGCCTATTAATTTACGCTTTGAACTGAGCCATTATAATTTATGTATTTATTTAATTGCTCACTCGCATGTTATTAATTTTTCGTGTTTAATTATATATTCATATGCTATTATTTATTAACATTTATTTGCATACTTATATAGTATATTTATGTTATTATTATTTTTTTATGATTAGTCTGTTATTTATTTTCATGTAATTTATTATTTTATATATTTATTAATGAGTTTATTTATTTATTGGTTATTTATTCCTTTTCATGTCTCAATTTGCATGTAGAGTATTATTTGATGATTCGTTTCTTGTTGTTATTATTGATGTGAGCACTCACTACGACCATGAATCATATAAAGTTGTCACTCTTTTGTTCAGTAGTGGGTTTCGATGTAGGTTCTGGAGTCTGAGTTCGTCGTATATATACCGTCATGCTTGGAGCTTAGACCTCATGCCTGTTAAGGTTCTTCTCAGTTTTACTGCTCTACTTTATCCTGGATTTAATTTCTAAATCGTAGGACGTGCTAAGTGACTATTTTATGGGACCTTACTTAACGCTAGCCACACATTTTACTTCCATGATTAAATAACTCTCGAGGATGAGATCTCTCTTGTTGTTTTTTAATTTAGCTTTACTTTGCGTTGTCTTTAGACCTACTTGTATGATTCTCTTCCTAGCCATATGTGTAGTTTTCATCGGTTCATTTAGTGAGCCAAGAGTTGGTGAACTTGACCTTGCGGATACCGTGGGCGGGCGCATATGCAGGTCGCAACGAGCTTTGGATTAGTTAGAGGGCTATTCTACTCCCCAAGGATCATGTCATCTTTACGTATTGAGCTTCCTCATACCCGAAGAGGCGTGGAATAGACGAGAATTGCTGCATATAGTACATGTCTAAACTTGTGGTATCGAGAATACTGAAGGTGTCTGTCTGATATTACTCGGCCTTTGTGCTTTGGGCCAGGAGTTATATGGAGGTTTAGAGAGGGCTTAGAATATATGTTTTTTTCCCGGTTATTGCTGAGAGTGGCACAACATGAGTTTAGTTCGAGATGATGTCTAGTCTGCAGCTTGATGACTCCTCAATAGATGCCCTTTGAGTGTTTCCATATAGTTATATATTGGTTTTACTTCCTCGTGGAAGTCACTTTCTACTTGTTAGTTTGTATTAGCTATTTTTAGAGTTTGTATTAACTACTTTTAGGGTCATTGACACTCGTTGCTGACGGTTTTCTTATTATATATGTAGGTCTTGTGTTTCTCTATGTTGGATTGGCTTTGGTGAAAGGACAACTACACACACTTGTGCTCGACCTGCTATTGTTTTTCTTTCTTATTTTATATGATTTTGATGTATGTTTATTCTAAAACCCGTGACTCAAGTCAGAGTTTTACATTAGTGAACCAATCGGTGCAACCGTCAGTTTGAGTCGAGTCAGTTTCATGAACCGCGTACTAAGTCAAGTCCAACCGTGAGTTATG
>JAVDBV010070248.1:0-10987 GCA_032619315.1 Piper longum
ATCTCCACTAACCTTGCTCTTTGGTTCTTCATAAAGCTAGGACCCTGTTTGAGAAACTCTGTGGTCTCCCCAAACAGAGGCCACCCCATAGTTCCTGGTGGCAGCCCCTTCCTCCTATACCTCACTTCATTCCACTTGAGGAGAGCTGCACAGAAGCAGACCCCCAATGCCAAGATATAGACTACCAACAGAACTGCCATTGCTTCGCCTCAAGAAGAAGCTCAAAACCCACTTCACAAATTGCTAGAAACCTCGAGAGAGCTGCTCTTTGATGCCTTGAGTAGCAGGAGGAGACGACTGGTATATATAAGCCCCTACAAAGACCAACTGCTCTGAGTAAAAGCTCCAAATCATAGGCCAGTAAATTCCTATTTCCTACTCAGAAAAAGGCGGAAAGTTCTCAAAAAGTAAAACTCGAATTAACTCTCTGAACGTCGGCCGTGGAGCACATATTTACGAAGACCGACATCCGTCATTAATCTTGTTTTAACTTTCACTTCAATCCCAGATACACGGTAGACTACCGTTCCAAACTCAATAATGGAAGAACACCTATAAAATATTTGATCTCATTTTCACATAGAAGTGATATGTTGTATATATATAAATATATATATATATATATATATATATATATATATATGATCATATGGACCTGTAAGGTAACAATCTTGATGAATATTAAAAAGGAGAAAGCAGGTGAAGGATCACATGGATACCACCCCAGCTGCAGAGAAGAACAGTTTGTATCAGAACAAAATTGCTTCACATGCCTGTCACCATATAACATTTGATCATCTCTTTCAGACAATGGGCTACCGGACAATTTTCTGTTTTTTTTTTGTTTCCTTGCGTGTATGCATCTAAGAAGAAATTAGTATGACTAAACAATCTAAAGCACGATTTTTTTTCTTAAGTATGTAGAACACAAATTGATAGATAGAGATTTCAATTATACCCAGATAATCAAATCTCATTTGAGAAAAAAAGAGAGATAGAGAAGCTCCAAAACAAACGTAGATGAACTCATATTGTGGAAGAAGCACTAAATCAAGCAATTCTCTGTTATATTACCATGCTTATAAAACAAACATTTACTAAAGTTAGGCCGACTACTTAATATAATTCTTGGCTGTGCCAGGATAACTAAAATTAGGACAATAAAAAATGACTACATGTATGTGGATGGATACCCTCTCGTTTATTTATGCTATCTAAAGCAATGATGAAAATGAATCAAATTTTTTTCATAGTATACGCTATCAAGAATATTATTATAACCTGGTACTAAGGAGTAATCTTATATTTGGTTGGCTATGGTTGGTTGTTGTTGCGTGTGGCATTGAAGCTGTGCTTAATTCTTCATCTCAAATCTAGTGCAAACCCACTTCTATTTTTTTAATGACAAGATACAGCAAATGATTCATTAGAAGTTAAATACACATATATACAGTCTGTATTTAAAGGGTCTTCTTTTCATCTTTAGTATATGGATACGTATATATACGTAAGTTGAACGTGCATTTGGCGTAGTTAGTGCATTTGTTTGATCTATGGAGGATCAGTATGGACGTACACAAGCACACATCCTAATGTTTGATGGTGATGTGCAATACTACGGTCATATACGAGTGTCCTTATAAGGGTTTTATCGCAATTTTTAACGTTGTCACTTTTTGGGCAGCCTCAGTTATGAGCAAAGCTTATTTATATCTTCATATATGGAGTGAACAGCTCGGAAATACAGACTCATTTGACACAGATTGATTGTCTTGGGCAGTGGGGGGAGGGGAAGGTGGATGGGATGGTGACAATGGAAATGTGTGGGGCATAAGAGGTGACCCAGGTTGAAGCAGCCATTGGAAATCCTTTTATTATTATTATTTTTTTCTTGCTGTACAATTAAGTCAAAGTTTATGCCCACATCCTTTCACAGATCTTTCAATCACTCACATCTCCTCCCTCCCCTTTGATGCCCATCCATATCCATTTTTTGCATTCATTTTCTTTTAATTTAATCCAAGTACCTCAATAAATTAATGCCCAATTGAAAAAAAAGTTAAAACTACCAATTGGGCAACGAAAATTTTTAGATTAATATCTCAAATTGATGGTAAATAATTAGGACTATATGCAGCCAAAATAAATTAAAATAATGTCATTTATAACCTGTATGCACTTTAAGATATTCATTAAACTTGGGAGTAAATTTTAGACAAAAGGAATTGGAGTTCCCTATGAGGCCAAATTTCACAGAACCCTATGACCCCCACCATTTGCCAATTAGCTTCAATAATGCAACAAATTCCATCAAGATTAGGCCTAAAATACTGCTACAAGTGTAGGCATAATAGCTTTTGACAAATAGCAACAATATTTTACTCCTTAGTATTTAGAGCAGCAGCAGCAAAAGTAGAAGAATTGAATAAGGGTTGGTGTTAATAAGAAAATTGTAAAGTGGACAAGAGAACTGCTTGTCCTCATTATAGTCAATGACATGACACAACCCTAATTGGATTCCCCACCCCACGTGTGGTGGTGCAATTTCCAACCCCTAAGGGGCCGTACCAAATTGGTCGAAGGCCCCACGGCCCATGGTAACCCTCTTTTTCAATTGTCCAATGGTAAAGCGATGGATACCACGTGTATACGAGAATGGGCTCCACATTGGGAAAGGGTAGTGGGGCCATGGGTACCAAGAGGGGATTGATCTTTGCCAAGATATTGAGGGCCAAGGTGGTGGATTGGGGAGGTTTGGACCACAATAGTAGTTGGGAGGATAGACCGTGAGAATTGGCCGATTTAAATTGACTTTGGAACAATTCGAACCAATTTTAGCGTTAAATCGGTCACGGGTAAATTGGGTATATAATCGGTCGATTCGTTCCGATTCCGATTAATTCTAAATCGGTTCGGAATCGGAGTGAATCGGGAAAAAATGATTTTTATTATAAAATTATTAAATTACCCTCATTTAGATATTAAATAAATTAATTTATGAAGGATAAAAATGGGATTTGCATTTTAAAACCCTACCCTCACCTGACACCGCCACCGACTTCGACTCTGCCCTCTGCCCTCGCCTCGCCTCCGACCTCGCTCGTCCACCGCCGACCCCGCCTCCGCCCTTACCTCCCCCCTCGCTTCCGCCTACTGACGTCACCTGTCCACTGCCGATCTCACTTCCGCCCTCCTACCTCGCGGGCATCCCCGACCTCCCCGGCCCCCGCCGACCTCGCCCGTCCACCGCCGACCCTGCTTCCGCCCTCCTATCTCAGGGGCTGGGGGGGCAGGGCACGGTCGGCGCGGGGAGGCGGGGCGCGACGGGTGCAGGGCGGGGCACGGTCAGCGAGGTTCGGTGGGTGTAGGGCGGGGCGGCGGCGGTGAGGGAGAGAAAGGCAGAGGGAGAGCAGTGGCATTCTTGTAATTAAAACTTGACTCGTGCCCGACTCGAATAAAAAATAATAATTAATTCAAAATAATTAAAAAATCCAAAAAAATATAAAAAAATCATAAATACCTGAATTTGTGTATTTATTTTGATAAATTATATAATTATGTATTTTAACTATTTTTGTCATGAGTTGTCAAATTTTTATATTTTTTTAGGTTTGGACCGATTCCGATTCCGATTCCGATTTCGGCCGATTCTGCCCGATTCCGATTCCAATTCCGACTCACTGGAAAACCAATTCCTATTCCGATTCTGATTTATGCAACCATGGTTGGGAGCGAGTGTGGGGGCTCTATTTTGGGTGGACTACATTTGTGGTGGCACTTGACACATCCTTTGGTGTGGCTTCTTCTTGTGACTCCTAAATATAAGCTTGTCAATAAACCTTGGAGTTTTTTATGAAGTGTATCCATGCCCTAATAATTGAAGGTGCTAGTAGTCTTATTATGAAGAACATCCTTCGTTATTTCTTAGGGCAAATAGATAAGTATCATAATACTATGTTGATATTTAATTGCATCTATTTATTACACCTTTAGAACGGTTGATTTTAGTAGCCAAAATTGGTCTGAACAAAATTAGGTAGATTGCCCGTCAGTTAATTATTGGTGATGATCATTTTTGTTAGTATTCTATTAATAATTTTAGAATATATAAAAAAAATCAAAACCCATAATCTTGAACCTTGAACCCTAAACATTAAGTCTTAAATCAATTTAAAATAAATAACTTAGCAAGGATGGACGTACTAATATGATTAATTTATTGCATGTACACGTATATTGAGTTGCTACCTTAAAAAATTGTTATTTTAGAAGCACATTCCACCATTTTTTTAAACAAAAAATAAGTTGAATTTAAATCAATCTAAGCAAGCTAATCAATCAATATCTAATTAAATACATCTTTCCGACGCCTCGGCAAGGTCATATTTATTGTTGAACTATTAGAAAATTTAAATTTAGATTAGCATGAACAATACCATCATGAAAGTGATGACATATTGTCTTGTAGTTTTCATGAGCAAATTGGGGACGAAGAGAAAGAAGATATTTGGTATTATCAATAGCGCCAAATTAGAGAGAGGAAATAGGAAGGAAAAATGAGATGTGTTTATACGGAAACATATGTATACAAATATGTTGGGATTTTAAGACATAAAATCCATAAATTCCATATTGTGTGTTTTGATAAAGCTAACAATAAAATACAAAAGATAGAGGGCACACTAATTTAATGTGGAAATCCACAAAATAAGGATAAACTATAAATCATCCATTATAATAAAATAAAGGTTATATACATCGAGCGAACCTGATACGTCATCTTTATCACCTAAATCAGACGGAACCCATCCCATCATTGTCTGACAATCTCTCATGCATCAAAGATAACCTACAATCTCTCATTCATCAAAGATAACCTACAATCTCCAATTGAATCACACTCTAATTTGGAATACTCTTGATTTCCAACTAGAAAAGATACTCTAATTGAGAATACCCTAAATTTTCAACTAGACAAGACACTCTAATTAAGAGTACATGTAACTTTGTGAGGAGAGGTTCTCCCTCCTCTAGGAGAGAGAGAGAGAGAGAGAGAGAGAGAATGCTTCAGTGTAAAACCTCAAGTGAGCACTAAATAGTACACAATTGTGTACATCTAACTAGGAATACCCTAAATCTCTAATTAGATAAGACAATTCTAATTGAGAGTACTCGTAACTTTGTGAGGAGAGGTTCTCCCTCCTCTAGGAGAGAGGGAGAGCCTCACTGTAAAACCTTATAGTAAAACACTCAATAATACACAACTGTGTATATCTATATACAATTATATATTTATGTAGAAGATATACGAAACACCAAAAGACCATAACGTGGTTAGCATCTAGGAAACAAAGAGCTAACAACAAATACTCCTCCCTCAACATTGGAACTCTCACTGTGACACCCCAATTTCGGTTCACCTAAGAACTAGATCGAAAATGTCGTAATCGAGTCGAATCATGTCTAAAGCAGCTAGTTTATAAGATTTGATCAATAATATAGATCGAAGTAGCCTGTTTGATGTCAAAAAAATGGAAGACATCGCTAAATATACGTAAAAAATATATCAAATATAAATAAAAGTATGAAAGAAAGTAACTGCATTGAGCTCAAATGTGCGTAGCATTTATTTGTCCTCCTACCAAAGCCGACTCAGAATCATGAAACCTACATATATAATAGGAAAAAAAACGTTAGTAACAACTGTTATTGGTCTATAAATAACTAATAGTCAAACTGGCACATAAGAGTTGACCCTCCTGTTAAGTAAAAATATTTATATGCTCCTTCATAGAATCTCTCATAAAGGCATTAATTAAAAGTCATCGGCCTTGCCCGATAACGTTCCCTTTCTATTTAATTTCATGCCTCATCAACTTTAAAAATTATTCTTTGCACAAGAACATCAATTTCTTTTCTTTTAACTATCTACATCCTCCGTATCACTCATGACCCTAAGTATAAAGGCCGATTACTCTTAGCCATGTGCCTTCAGTACCCTTAGAAACTAAATGTTTAGATACTTCTCTGGGTTTTAGGAATTCAAAGATGGAATTGTCATGATCTCTCTAGAATGGAACATACATTAACCAAATACAGAGTCCACTTTGACTAACATGCACTATATCTCAAGACGTGATTATCAGTTTTTCCCTATTTCACATCTCACTAAAAAATTTGAGAAAATTAAATATAGGCCTCAGAATGGATTTATATAATAGGCCCGAAGACAACTTACAATGTTTCTTATTTTCAAAAATAGACTCGAGAGGTCTCATCCTCGAGGGTTATTAATCATAGAAGTAAAATACGTTTAAATAGCTCGTGTTAAATGAGGTCCTATAAAATAGCCACTTAACACGTCTTACGATCTAGAAATTAAATCATTAATAAAATATAGTGATAAAAAAAAAAAGTCTTGACACACATGTGGTTCAAACTCCATGCGTGTCATCTCATCTATGACGAGTTTGGACTCTGAAACCTACATCTAAATTCACTTCTAAGCAAAATACTAACATCTCTATATAATGCATGTTTGTAGTGTGTGCTTATATCATAATAAGAAAAACAATACTAACTAAACCTACAATTAAACATACAACACACAAATCAAGACATAATAAAGAAAATAACTAATAATAAATAAATAAATACATACACTCATAAATTAATAAATAAATAATAAATACATAAAAATAGCAATACTCTAATCATAAAATAATAATATCATATACTATATAAATACACGACCAAACACTAGTAAATATCACATATACTCGTATCAATAAATATATAAATAATTGACCAAATAAATATATAATTATTTTATAAATAAATAAATAAATTTAAATAATTATTTAATTTAATTAATCATGAATAATCATAGCATCATAGTTATCCAATACAAAATGCAGAATTAAAAATAAATAAATAATAACATGTATGCAACAAACAAATAGATAAGTAAATAAATAAATAAATAAATAAATACAATTTAATAAAAATAAATAAGACTAATATTAATAAGTATATATGTTAATAATAATAATAAATAATCACGTAAACATTCATCATATACGATAAATATCTAAATAAAAAGAATAAATAATAATAATAAATAAATAAATAAAGCTAATCATAATATCAAAATCCGTTAAATAATGTGAATATGTATTTAATTAAGTAGGGATAAATTGCTGTAAAAGGTCAAAAAACAGTCGAAAATGGTTACAAATGGTGAATAGAGCTCAGGCGAGTCAAGTAATAGTGCTGACTGGGCTGGACTTGATTGCTGGACATGGAAATAGACACAGATATGACCACATACACGAATGAGTGAACAAGACTCAGGCAGGCGAATGTGAATGTGGGCAGATGGAAGTGAGCATGAATAATATGGTCTGATGGGGAGGGCAGCGCCCGTCATTGGAAATTTTAGATGGCGGAAAGGCTTAGGTCATTACCAGTCGAGATCGATAGCCTTGATGACGAGGAAGACAATGGTGGTGTCGATCGGTGGAGTTCGACCGTTGGCTAGCCGAAAAATAGTAGAAAAAAGGGCAGAATCATCACGTGTGTTGTGGCATTGCCAGTGGTGATCGCAACCATGGCTATCTGTTTGAGTGGTTCGAATGACCAGAGGTGGCTCGTTAGTGCCAAAAAATGGCTCGAAAGGGGAGCGGCAGTGACAGATATTAGTTATAAAAACATCATCACTGGTGGCGACTGCGGCAGCGCTAATGGTGGTGTGAGGTATGGATGGAAAGCCTGTCTTGAGGCGGTCTTGAGGGTGCCAGTCCGGTGGTGGGGGGAGAGCCGGAGACTTGCCGGTGGTGAGCTGAAGTGGCGGCGATGCTATGGTGAAAATCATCTACAATGTGAGAAAATATCTGGAAATCGATGGTAAAAAGCTAGGGATGATGTGGACAGCTGTGATCTTGCCATGTGGCACAATAGAAAGTCTGATAACTTAGTGGCCTAGTGGGTCCACCTATGAGTACATGTAATATGTATATGGACGAAAAGTTAGGAAAGCTCGGATCGAGACTGTCTCAAGTCAAAACTAACTCAAGTCATAAAAGTGACTCTATGTGTGAGAATCAAGGAAAGAATGTTAAATGAGCATCAAACCTTTATCTCAATTAGGTGAAAATCTATGACTCAATCAAGCTGGGCCATATGGGCATAATCCAGTTATCTAAAATCCCTATATTGCATGTAAATGAGATACACATAAAATCCCCAAATGTATATTGAAAACTACAATGACCTAAATCTAATTCTACAACCTTGGATAACCAATAAAAATCATTTATATACCTCGTATATATACTAATAACTCATACTTTGTTGTAACCTAACTGAAACTAGTATCTACATGTATGGCATACTCAGCCACCATAACATGTTTGTATGGTCATTTGGCTCCATACTCATATTTTAAAAATTGGTCTAACTCGAGCTCGCTCAAAATGACTCGAGACTAGCCTAAACCGAGCAAAACTATAAGTGAGTAAAACCTTAACCTGAAGCTGAGTTTTTACACTCACTACCTCGTAGAGTAACTCAATGTCTATGTGGCTTCATACGTAGTTTTACACTTTGACACATTTATCGTATGATGAGGGACTGTAACAATTCTTTCCTTCTGAATCATACGAAACACCAAAGTTAGTTTAGCATCCTTCATATGGGAAATATATACAAGCCCACAGATTTTCCCTTATCAACCCATGTGGAAACTTCATGAAAAATCTTTAACGTTGCATTGCTTGATGAACACCCATCGCACTTAATTCACCATTGCCATGACACTTGATGCATCACTGCTGACCGCCTATCAGTCACTATCATATGAGGAGGAAATTATCTTAACACATCTCTCATCCTGTCTCACGTAGAATACTCTCTATTTTCCCTTCTCGCATGAGACACCCTTTACTAGCACCTTCAATAGCCATTTTTAAAAAACACCAACAATCTTGAATAAACCGAATTCTTCCATGATTTATCTGACGTACCTCCATAGGTCATGAACCACATCTCCACGAACCAATCTCTCTTACTATTGTTGGTCCCTTTGGGCCCCCAAAAGGGATGTTAAACAGTCAAAGGAGACTTGAAGCAGGTGTCACTAGTCTCTCTTAATCCAAAGCTAGTTTAAGAAAAAAAAATCTAATTAGTATATATACAAGTTACCAACCTCATCCACAATCGGTATAGGACTAATCCAACAATCTCCCCTTTACACATTGGATAGACTGAAACTATCATTATTTGATAATCTCTCTTTCAGCAGACGGAACTTACATATCATCTTTGACAAACTCCCTTGAAATCATCGAAACCCAGGAAAAAGACTTGAACATTCAGCATAGACAAACACCAAAATTTACTTAGACTCTTATTCTACTTGTTAGATTTTAACAGATAAAATTCATAGGTTTCATGTTGTGTATTTAGCCAAGGATAACAATAAAGTACAAAAGATAGAGGATACACTAATTTAATGCAGAAACCCATAAAATATGAATATAAACCACAAATTATCCACTATGAGAAAACAATGGGTACACACATTGAACGAGCCGATACATCATCTTCATCACTTAGATAAGATGAAAGTTATCCTATCATCATTTGACAATCTCTTATTCATCAAATGGATCCCACAATCTCCTATTAGAAACCACTCTAATTGGGAATACCCTAAATCTCTAATTAGAGAAGACATTTTAATTGAAAATAATCGTAACTTTGTGAAGAGAGGCTTTTCCTCTCTTTTAGCCTCTTTACAAAATCTCATACTTAAATATTCAATAACTCACAGTTGTGTACATATATAAACAACTATATGTTTTACATAAAAAATACGAAACACCAAAAGACTATAACATAATTAGCCTCTTAGGAAACAAAGACCAATATCAAGTACTTTACCCTAAGCATTAAAACTCTCGAATCTCTTTTTTATCTTTTATAATTCTTCTCAAATTTTCCGTAGTTCTTAAAATAATTCAATATTTTTATTACTTTATATGTAATTGGTTTTCTCAAGGACCCAACAAAATATTCACATACGAAAAGAAGATTGAGTTATTTTAAAGTATAAAGGGAAGGAATGTTTCGTAAGCCACATGCATGCATTCCAAGTCAATAATATTAAGTGTAGTGCAATAGTTGTACAACCTAACCTGACAATTGCATTGCACGAGGGTGTCTTCCTTTTGTTTACTTCCTTTTCACATTTGGGCATCTAATGTTCCCAATTATTTGCCATTCCTATCCTTAATAATTCATCTCCATCATTTTAGCTCCTACTTGAAGCAATCATATATTTCAAGTTTTCATAATATAGATCGAATTTATCGACCACTTGATTTTTTTAAAAAAAAAAGGAATCAAGATTAATTATTGGTTTCGATGAAAACCTAATAAATCTAATAATTAAGCGCACAATATCATTCTCTCTCCTTTTAACATGCTCAATCTAATGATAAATTATAGTCGTTTACAATTCCTGATTATTTAACATTATATTATTTCTCCTTTATACATGCCCAACCTCACGTTAAAAGTAAAGGCAGGCAACCTAACTAGGCACAGTTAACTAAGGGTAGCATCAAGCTTTATTTGGTTTGATGACTTTTAGTGTTCAATGGATTAGCTTAGTGCATGAAAGTAAAAAAAAAAAAATTGAGAAGCTTATAGAAATGATCACTTGAAAATATTTGAAATTTTAACATTTTTTTATTTGAATTCTTTTAAATTATTTTTACTAAAGAAATTAATTTCTTATAAATGTATAGTTCTTTAAAAAAAAGTTAAAAATAATCGAGGTTAACTTAGGTTGTATCGCCTGATACTAGCAAGCTGGCCTGATATTTTTCAACTATGGCTCATTGCCAGCCCGTATAAAATGTCTTTTCATAAGAAACCAATCTAGTGATGTGAAGTAGAAATCTCAGATCTTGATTATCTTTCA